>PTEX01000019.1:1498199-1739243 GCA_003342815.1 Eudromia elegans | reverse complement strand
TTTCTCTTTTTTTTTTTTCTTTTTTTTTTTAACTCTTGGAATGGTAATATTGTTACCAGGGAGAGCAGGTTTTTTCAAACACCTCCTTTCCCTGGTTGACRTTTGTTTTAATGACATGAGTAAATGTTGAATCTCAGAATGATCATTACCTTGAGAACTCTGTGTTCTCCGTGTCTTTTGAGCTACCAAAGTTTCCAAATAGCGAAGTGTTGACTGATAAACTGCAGGTAGTGTTTGAGTCCTGAAAGCCTAAATAGACCACAACTTCACCTGTTTATGGGGATTAAAAAAAAAATAGTTAATATAGTAAAATGTTTGTATCTTCAGAAAATGGGAAACTTAGTTTTAGGTATTTTGCATGTAATATTTTTTCAGACATGAGAAGACTCTTCCATTTGTGTAAATGGACACATAATTACCCCCCAGTGTGTTTGTTCTTGTGTCCTACAGGACTTTCTGATTTTGCATTTTCCCCTTTTACCACTCTGTGGTCCCATAGGATTAAGAAGTAAAACTAACATAGGGGTAAGGAATATTTCTAAAAGATGAATATAAACAATCAAAGTTATGTGGGGTTTGTTTGTGTTTTATTTTGTTGACAAAGATTTCCCATTGTTTTGGTTAGTATTTTTTTATTAGAAGAAAATGGTTTCTTGGTTACTTTGGCCAATAAAAACTGTTCCATGTTTTTGGCCATTTGTTAATTGTGTCTCTCATCTGATTATTTGTTGCTGCTGTTTGTTTCCCCTCCTGGGAGCCTGATCTGAAATCCCATAATTCAGATTCAGTCCTCAAATGTATTTGGACTGTAATGTAGTTCCTCACATAAAAGCTGCTAAAAGGAGCACTCTTAGCAGCTGGCAACTGGAACATAAGTCAACCTGTAAACAGATTTCATAGATATTCTTTATACTTATTTTCGGCTCATTTCACCAAGTCAAACAGGAGAGCTCTGGAACAGTTATTGCCACATCCACCATGGGGCAAGGCTCCTCTTCAGAGGTCTCCAGACAGATGTTGCCCTCCTGACACCTGAGCATCTCCTACTATTTAATGTTTGTCCTTTGGATCTTTTGTCACMTAGCAGAAGGAGATACTAATACCCTCTTTCCACAGCTGAAGAAAATGCAGGTGTAACTGCTGGTGGCACCAGCTTTAAAAGTAGCTGTCTGTTTTTACCCATTGCCACTATTTGCTTCTTTTTCACTTGTACCCAGTGGAGGCGGGAAAAAAGGGGGAACTTGAGCTAGAGGCTCATGAAACGTTTGAAGGCTCCAAGACGTGGCCTCTCTGGGCAGGCTCACAGAGGAAATGTGTGGGAGAGGAGGATTGGGTAGAGGTTTCCTAAGCACCTGCCTCGTGTCTCCGGTGCGAGGGCTCCTGGCACATCGGGCGGGGGGTTCAGCCATGGGGCAAGGCCCTGGCTGCAGGGACCGGACGGCATCTGCTGCGGCGCTGGGCCAGTTTGTGCCCTGGTTGGACTGGCAGGTGGATGGACTGGCAGGTGGATCTGCTCCTGCTGCAGCTCTCCTTGCTGGCCTGAGGTCCCTCCCGTGTGCCAAAGGCAGCTTCGCAGCAGGTCCTACGTCTGCCGACTGCTGCATGGAACGTGGTTTCATGGAGGTGGGGAGACACAGCAGTGCCCTGCTGCAGACGTGGCCGCTGCGGGAGGCCAGTAAGGCTCTCGGCTGGCAGGGCTGCAGATGGGGGCGTCCTTCAGTCCAAGGCCTGCGCAGAACAACCGCCCAAGGACTCGGTCCASTGCTGCAATCCTGGATGACAGTTAGCAAAGACCCTCTTCCTCCCTTAGTTTTGGGACAGCCTGGCATAATTCTCTGGGAAAAGATGACTTGCAAGAGAAAGGCTATGTGCTGTGTTCCAAAGTCACGCCTGGGGAAGGGAGAAGGGAGCGACGAGCTTTCCCCATGGTCTGCAGCAGGGAAAGCTGGGAAACGCATTGCTCTTTTTGTGGCTTCTCCTGGACAGCGAAGGCTTCTGGTAGAGGCTGCAGTAGGAGCAGCCCATGAGTAGCTGAAGTGCTTTAGCCAGTGGGGAATGGGTGAGAGATGGGGCTGTACAGGCTCCAGAGCTGGGGGGTGAGGAGTGCCCACGATGGGTCAGATCTGCTTGGCCTCAGCACAAAGGGCTCCCGCTCGGTGTGAGGGGTCTGTGCGCGGGAGCCGYGAGAGGAGTGAGTCAGTGTGGGGGCGCTGGGCAGCATGACTCAGGGGCCAGCACAGCCCTTCTCCGCAGCACTTCAGCGTGCCAGGAGGGTTCTTCAGGGTCATCGCCGTGCTCCCTCGCTGCTTTTTCCCTGACCTTGACGTCATTTCTGTGCATTCTCTCTGCTTCGGTAAAAAGGGCACTTGAATAGTTGATTAACTGTYCTTTATTTATAGCACTGCTTGTTCCCCTGCCGCAGATCAATGGAGGTGCTGACCTGGAACCGTCCAGGAAGCTGGGCTCAATAGAGCTGCGTGGCGCRGGATGCAGGGCAGGCGCTGGGGCTGGCTGCTCAAACAGGCCTAGGAGCACTGACAAACTGCAGCCCTGCTCCCTAAGCTGGCACCTGCTAAAGGACACGCTATCACTTCCAGACTGCCCCTCTCTGGTGCCAGCACAAGCCTTTGTGCGGAGAACGGGATCAAAGAACCGATGTAGCTGAGACGATCTGTATTTTTCAGGCGGGTTTGTTCCCAGTGTGGTTCACTGCACAGTGCCGCACRCTCCGTGCCAGCACATGGAGGGAGGCTCCTTCCTCTCCAGGCRGGGCCGGCCTAAAGCATCCACCGAACTGTAACCCTGCATGGTAAATTGTCTGGCATTCCTGCAATAATTTAACTGCTTGCTGGGCTGTTAGGATTGCCAAGCGCGGTGTTTCTGGGCAGGTAACTTATCTTCCTTTTACTGCAAGGTGATGACTCCTGTGCTATAGAGCATCTCTCCCCTTTCAGCTGGAAAGGGCACTGTGCACCAAGGCCATTAACAGGAGCACACAGAAGCACAGACTCACGGAATGGTCGAGGTTGGAACGTGCCTCCAGAGATCACATAGTCCAGCTCCTCTGCTCCAGCAGGGACACCCAGAGAACATGCCACAGGATGGCAGCCAGGCAGGTTTGGAAGATCTCCAGAGAAGGAGACTCCACAGCCTCTCTGGGCAGCCTGTTCCAGGGCTCCGTCACCCTCACAGGAAAGAAGTTCCTCCTCATATGGACATGGAACTGCCTGTGTTTCAACTTGTACCTCTCTGACCAACTCTCCATCCTGTCCARGTCCCTCTGGATGGCAGCACAGCCCTCTGGAGTGTTGGCCCCTCCACTCAGTTTGATACCGTGCTGCCTGTTGATGGGTATGGGGTGGGTAACAGGGTCTGGAGGTGTGAGAGCTCTCTGGCTTCCCTCTGCCACTGGCCAGCCCTCCCCGCAGTGCCTGGATAGTCCTTCAACACTCATCCTCCCAAGGATGCTGACATGGACATGGGCGCTGCAAAGATTTTCCCTGCACTAGGAGGGAATGTGTCAAAACCAACATCTGGTGCCCAAACGCCACTGAAAAAYGACTCCTTTGCCCGTTCTGATGCAGGGCACCTTTTCCTAGGAAAGCATTTTTGCTTCACCTTCAGTTCAAGACTTCTCAGATGCAAAGCCCATGCTGGAGGAGTGGGGTGGGATTGAGTTGGAGAATTGCAGAYTATCATTATATTCATCCCTGCTCACACACGTAATGACAGCTTTCCAATTGCTTCCAGTCAGGTAACTGATGCCAATCAAGCCTGAGCGGACATCAGTGCTAGAGGATGCTCTGCTGGGCTTTGGTTCCTTGTTAAGGTTCTTCACTCCCTGCTGATGGGGACCCTCTGCGCCTCTGTTGTTCCAGTTTTCCATTCACATTATACAAAAGTTTCCATTACGGAACCACCTTTGGCTCCCTGAGGGAGATGCCTTACTTTTTTTTCACTTAATGAGTGCCCTGGGGCTCACCAGGAGGTTTAAAACTGTGCAGTGTTACTCGCTGATTTCTTAATCACCTGCAGCTGTCTCAGTCAAATCCACACTCTGCACAGCACATGTGAAAGAGCCCTGTTCCTTTGTCTGCCTGGTGGGTGTGAGCGTTTGCTCTGCCATTTCCTAAGCTAGTGATGGAGGATGACTCACAGGTGACACTTGTATACCTGAGGATTTAGCCCAGGTAGTTCTGACATGCCAACCTGGACAAATGTGGCATGAGACCCTGCCTGATTGAAGTGATACCTGCACGTACTGATTCCCCATCTTTGTCCAGAATTGGACCTGAATTTTTCAGCCAGAACATTCCTGCAGATGCAGGTTGGATGCCTCTCCACCTCACACAGGTGTATTCCTGGCACTTTCCTTTGAGAGAATCCCATGGGGACGCAGCAAGCCCTTCCATCTGCACTAGGGCCATCTCTCTCACTATCACTGCAAAACTGCATCATCCCTATAGGAATGTTTTTTTTTTCTTTTTTCCCCCGTTAGTAAGTCACAAGTAGCATTGATCTTAAATTGTGTCAAAGATGGTATATGAATTTTATCAAGTCAGTGGTGATGGTCTGACTTCCTAATTTTTTCCTCCAACATGGTACTTCCAAACAGGATATGTCCTTCTGGCTTACTCATACTAGTTGGATAAGCTCAGCTGGAAGGATTCATGAAAAGTAATTTTAGGATCATCATTTACGAATCTGAGAGGCAAAAAAAATCTTGCAGAGAAGGCTGCTTTGCAACAAATACTCTCTTGGCCTGTGGATGACCCTGTTCCTGAGCATCACAAGTTATAATAGCACTGTGTCAGGTCTGTTAATCAGAAGTGGAAAAATACTGCATGGTTGATCCTCTGGGTTGCCCTTCAGACGTGTGCCTGTGGTACCAAAAGACCTGGTGCCTCCCAAGAGAGGGATCATCTGCGTTCACCAAGGTACCTGGGGCTCATGGAAACCAGCTGCATCATCAYGGTGCTGAGAACCACCCACAAGCCCGCTCATGGGGAGCACGAGCACTCACGGGCCAGAAATGGTGCTCCGTGCTCATGCTCCCTTTCAACACCTGTAATTGGAAAGCAGGCGAGCAGCTGAGTACACACCGGACACCTAAAAGATAAACACCGTTCAAAACACAACGTCTGTCCCGTCTGACAGGTTCCGTGCTCACTCCGTGGCTTATTGTAGCAGGCTGGCCAGGATCAAAGGGCTCGCGGCGCTCCCCGACCGCGGGCGTCTTAGCACAGGGCGACGGCACCGAGCACACGTCCTGCTCGTAACTGCGCACCRGGAGATTATTTATGGACTTGTTTTTTGGGAGAGTTTGTCGGTTCGGAGGAAATCGGCCATGTTGACGAGGAACCTGGCTGGCAGGTGTTTCCTGTGATACCTAGAAAAAAATGAGTCTAAAAATCGAGCAGTTATACAAACACAAGATAGATACTAAAATACAGACTTCTTACGTATAACATAAGAGGCTTTTCTGCTCTAGCCTTTTGTAACAGCCAGGATGACGCAAAGTACCCTGATTTAGAGATGTGACTGTTCAAACGGTCCATTGCTGGGTTTGATTGCTACGGAGAAAATTACTGCTCTGGAAAAACACTTGAAAACTTTCTGGAAACTGCTGCTTTCTGTGGGTGCGAAAAACACTCATTAAAATTAAGCTATTAGGCTTATTGTGCCTGTGTCTTCTTGTCATATCAATGCCACTGGAAGTAATGAAGGGACAACAGCTGAACCATTTTGGTGATGAAAATGTGCTACAAGCTGTTGCTTTTTTGTTCATATCGTGAACAAGGCTTGAAGGCTGTTATATGCAGAGCTGTTACAGGAGCATCACAGCATCTTTCTCCAGCAGCTTCTCCTTTTATGCATCAATTTACTTGAAAAATAAACAGGGAACTCTTAAAGCAAAGCTATTCAGTGGCTGCTCAGTGCATGTTTAGGGGAATAAATTGTTGCCTAACTTAACTAGAAATAGCAGAAGGGATTCCAGTTCCGTAGAGGAGGCCRAGCACCTCAGCAGTGAGCTGCCACCCAAACTCGTTTAGATCCCTATGCTGTTCAGCTCAATAGGGCACATGTCAGTTTCCTCGAGCATTGGGGTTTTCCTTTGGATCTCCCTCTTCTTTCATTYTCTTATCCAGGCATTTTCCTTTCTGTGCTGGCCTTGACTTGAAGAATCTCWCTGTGTATTGAACAGTGCCCCAGAAGAAGGTGTGCTGGTGTCCCAGGGGTCAGCTAAAGTCCTGCACAAGACCASGTCTCACCTGGGAGGACACAACCGCTGCCTCCTGTCCTCAGCTGTCCGAAGGCTGCCGAAAAGACCTGGTGGCTGCACGTGGCAGAAGCGGACAGAGCGGGTGAGATGAGCTCCGTCTTGCTGACCTAAGGGTGGCGGAAGAGGTGCACTGCCTCACATTTTCACCGAGTCACTGAAAGTGTTTAATTTTTAATATATTCTGTATCCTCTCACCTTCAGAATGAGGACACTGACTGCAGACTAAGTTAGGACATGAACTGGAGCTGTCTGAACACCCATAAGACAGAGGTCTCATTCCATAAGACACTATTTCTGGGTGCAATGTTCTGATCTAAGCAGATCAGAACAGCCCAATTTGTTAATCTTTCAGTGGGTAACAGAAGTGTTTCCTCTGTGCTGACAGCAGGGCTCTTTGTAAGGCTCTTCCTGAGGACAATAAAAGAGTGAACCTGCTTGTTCTAATGTTCAGTGTGGCTGAAGACTTYACAAGGTTGCCCTGGAAAGCAGGATCTTATTAAAGAACTGTGAAACTAATAACATCAGAGAAAAGGAAGAATCTTGCACTGTAAGTGTTAAGTTTGGAGGTGAGAAAGGAAAAATCTATGCAAGGAGCTACCTGCTGTACGTACAACCAGAGTGCACTGTGTCATGAGAGAAAAGGCAGAGCTAAGAGCAGAACACACTTCTATACATCTTGAGCACGTAGTTTATAAAGTCTCCAGAGATGTAAAAAGTCTAATTTCCTCAGGATAAAATGAAACAGTAAAACAGTAGCAGAGTGGGTAAAGAAAATCTAGTCAGTAAGAGCAGGTTTTACTGTTGGTTTCTGCCTCAATATCTAGAGCAGTGTAACAGGCAGCAGTAGCTGCAGGAGGATGACAAAGAACTGGATACAGTTTGGAGACTTGCTGGGCTTTCACAAGACCAGAGTTACCTACATGGAGATAGCCCTTCTAAACCTTAATTTATGGGTTTGTTAATGTTCATTGATTTCTGGACAAATACACTAATATCTTTACTTGTGTGGATGTTCCTGCAAAYTGAATTCCCGAAGCACGAATATTATGTTGACAGTAAATAATATTGACTGGCTTTGTCATTATTCTATGTATCTGCTCTCTGAGATCTGCTGTCCAAAATTCAGGCTCCTTTAGTTTAGCCTCTGGAGYTATAATCTGGCCTTTGCTGTATAGGTTGCAACATGACATTTTGCTGATCTTGGAATCCCATGGCCACAGTCAGTGGTAATGTCAACCTGAAAAGGTTAAAACCTTCTCTGCCTTTTTACCATTGTTCACCCTCCAGCAACTTCCATGCTGAGGAACTGGGAGAGGGGGGCRCTTCCAGCAGGTGCTTTGTGTCCTGGCTGCAGCCTTCGCTCCTGGCATGTGTTAGTGACAACAGCCTCATCAGAACTGGCTCCGGAGCAAAAGAGGTTGTGCCGGTCCCTTGTTGCCTGGTAATAACTGGAGAAGCAGAGCTGTGTCCTTCTCCTGCTTGGAGTAGGACTGGCTTCTGAATATTGTTCAAGGGGATTCAAAGAACACATATAGGCACATCGCTCACCTGAGTGATGTCCACACTAAATGAAAACTGCAGAAAACAAATGAATCCAAATACCAAAAAATACCCACCTAGAGTCATTGAAACATATTATTAAAACCTTTTATGTTAATCTACAGTACAATGTAAATTGCTCCTTTCCATTAAACTTTGAAATACACTAGATTACATCTTTTAAATAATCACAATTTTTAAGTTCACTATTAGTGGTAGCAGAGCTATATTTACATACCATTCCAGAATATTTCAGATGCAGCATTATGTTCCAGTCCCTAAGTCAGTTAAATAACAGACTTTATGCGGAGGGCTACTGCTCATACACTCCAGATATGTCTGGAACCCCATGGATGTGTGCGAGAGCAACAGCTCCATTTACTCTCATCTACTTTTTCATTTGTTTGCTGTGTACATGCAGCTGAATCTGAGSAATTGATACCCACATGGTTTGGGTTAAAGACTCTTTTTATCAACAAGTATTTTGACTGAATGTACAGAAATGAATAATGAAATATAATCCTTAGGAGTAGTGATGGRAAACATTTTTTCCAACCTTCCTCCTGTTGGGTAATACTGCACCTAATTTTGACCCTGGCTTTACCTAATGCTGATGAAATATAGTYAGTGGTGAAAACCTTTCTCATGTGGTCAAGACCTGCTTTCAACGCAATCCATGCAATGGCAAGCATCATACACCATTCCCCCACAGCGCAATACTAACAAGTAAAACTCATATTTTCCTCCAGAGGTTTGCTCCTCAGGAGAAGCCTATTTGTGTTTATACAMTGCCCAAATACAGAGTCCTAAGGCTGGAGACCAGAACTAGGCTATGGGCCAGGCTCCTTCTGATGTTCTTCATGGAGGAAAACCCAGAGCAAGTTCAAGCCACGGAATCTCTCRAGGGGCCTTGCATATGGCCCTGCTCAACCTGAGTCTCTCCTGCGTGCTGCCGCCCTGGACTCAGGGCCGTGTGTGAGGAGTGCTGATCATGATGTTGGGCAGCGCGTTGCGCCGCTTCTTCCAGGAGCCCAGCTCCCTCGAGTAGCGCCTGATCTGCCTGAACCAGTGGTGAGTCCGTGCCCGGTCGCTGTCCCGGAACACAAACGCTTCCCGCCTGATCTCAATGAGTTCAAAAGTGTCGTCACAGTCGGGATCTGTGGAGACGACGCAATTACTCAGCCGCAAGGGCTCCCTGAGCAAGTGGAACTTCCCGTTATTTTTGTCCCTGATGAGCACCAGCACAGCATCTTTCACAGGCCCTGGCTCGGCTGATTCCAGGCTGGATTCAGACACACGCTTCATGTTCACCAGGAGGAGGACCTGCATGTTTTGGAACTTCAGGGTCTTGCTRCCTTTCTTCACCCACTGGCCATCAGGAGGCTGAGCCAGCTGCAGAGGCCCTTCCATCACAAATCGTGTCTCCTCCCTCAGCCAACCTACAGTTTTGAGGGCAGTTTCTCTCATCTCAATGTTGATGACTTCTCTTTTCTTCTTGCTGTCCTGGCGAAAGGGGCGCAGGGTCCATGTATTCCCTTCTTGTTTGGTTTTCATGTTGATGTGCTCCAGGTGGGACTCGATGCGGCTCTTGGCCTCCCGTAGGCTGCCATGATCTGGGTGGTACTCGGTGGTAGCCTTGATGATTCTACTGAGCAGCAGGGGGTACTTGGTGACTCTCTGCAAAGGCGCCATCAGGAAGGACCTCAAGTTCATCCGCCGCAGTGCTGTGTTGTCATTCTGAGAAACATCAAGGAATATTCTGCAGGGATTTAAGAAGAGGGAATGAAATGGTGACTTTCTCTCAGCAGATGCTGCATCCCAAATACAAATGAACTACGTGGACACTGAGCACCACAATCTCCCTTTGGTTTTAACGACTTTGTGAGTTCTGTATTCTCAAAAACTAACAACAAACTTCTGCAGCTGTACTCAGCCGCAAAGCAGTGACAAGGTGCCTGGGACCTCAACACATAACCTCTGTGCCATCCACTATAAAATTATTTTAAAACARCAAGGGCGTGATCTTTCCCAGGCAAGCAATGGTATAGGCCTGTGGCAGATACATCAGTTTATATCAGATTACATTCATTTGTAGCTCCTTTCGTCATTAGATTACTAAGTATTTTGAGCAGGAATTTGGCAACATCATCATTTTATAAATGTTGCAGGGAAAACAGAGCAGTGACTCATCCAACAGGCTGGGGCAAGAGATGGGAAACAAACTTAAGTCATATGTGCTTTACACAGTGGCTTAAGCCTGGTRCAGAGAATGAGGACTGTCCTCAGTTACGTTATCTGGTGAAATTTCAGCCCAGTGGTTAGTGGACAAACATTGGCATCATAAAATGCAGTATACAGCTGGGGACTAACYGGATATGTTAAGGACTGAATATGTTGTGGAGAGTAAGTTACTCTCCTTGCCCCCAAAGACAGCAGCTCACGAATGACAAATATTAGGCAGCATGAAAAACTTTGATTTAGCTGAACTGAACACAGACTTTACTCTCTGAATGTGACTTTTATCCCCCAAATCCTGAAGAAAATTCTCTCAGCCCTTTTCTTACCAGAGCAACGTTTCTCACCTGAGCAACTCCTTCTCCTTCTCCAGCGCATTCAGCAAATTCACGGAGGAGGACTGCTGAAGACAGTAAGTCTGAAAAGCTGGCAGCATGTTGACAAACTCCAGAAAGATTTCGCCGATGCACACGGTCATCAGGTCATCGTCACTCTGCAAGTGTGCAACACRACCCCACTGGATTAGCTCAGGAGAGGTGAAAGTGAAGTACAGAGTCCTCCCACACTCAGTCCTATCAACATTAACTTACATTAACTTATTTGATGAATACCAGGCCAAAGATGGAACAGGGCTCACCCTCTGTGGTGGCCAGGCAGTTCCTCCAGTCTAAGGTAACAATGCGTGGGGAGGGTGTCCAACTGGCTTTGGATCTGGCTTTGGCAGACAAGGGGCTCAGAGGCCAGAATGAGCCTGCTGGGCAGGAGGGTGCACTGAGGCCCTTCTTGCCATGAGGCTAATGCAGCAAGGCATAAATTAACAGTACTTGAGGAACAAATAGGCAGGGCAGGCCTGTAACTCAGGTAACAGACCTGGCATGTAACAACTTCTGCATTTGTTCTGAGAAACTGGCCTGGCTGGGAAGTCAAGTCTCCTTCAGYCGTGCTCCTAGTAGCTATTTTGAGGCCTAAGTAAAAATAAAWGTCATGGAAAAAAATCTTTTGATTTAGGGATGTGTGATAGAATAAGGAAGATAATAATAATCTGTTGCTACATAATGCTATTAGCTTTGCCTAGGTGCAGGCTGATGGGCTCTGCAGTTACTGCCCATTTCAGCAGCAGGAGATGGAGCAGCTCCCTGGCTGCTGCTGGCCTTTTGGTGCAGTGCTCAGCTCTGACTGCAAAGGGCAACGTGAAGGCAGACAGGAGAGGAACCAGGGAAACCAGCAGCTGTCTGCAGGAGCCTTGTCTCAATAAATGATTCATGGAGGACATCCTGWCTGCAGTACATAGCTGTCCTCACTGTGCCAGGCATAAGACAACAGTTATCAAGGTTGCTGGATTTGGGGATTTTTGTTGCTCAGTCTGATGTTCAGGGTTTTGGAGGGGGAGRTGAGGACATGTGTTACCTAGAGGACAAAATATCCCGGCAAAATTGACAGAGCAGTGRGTGAGTGGTGGTTCCTCAAAGAAAGGAAAGAGTGGAGCTGTTTGTTTGTTCATTGCAGTGATCATCTGGTGCTCTGCAGTCTTATTTATATCGCTCTGCCCTCTGACCACCACGGAAGCCCCTTGTGCACGGCAGGGTGCATCAGCAGAAACAGCTCATGCACTGTGCTCTAAGTGCAGGCTCTCATCAGAGCAGGGAGCACCTGCACTCGCCCAGAGGCAAGTGACAATAAGCTTCAACCTCAAGACAGACATAACCATGACAACCTGAAGGAGTGAGCTCAGGCTGGAGAAGAGTGTGGCCAGCTAGCTTGGTCTCCTTCACCCTTCTGGTCAGACCCAGCTGAGCTCTGTACCTTGCCAGTCTTATCAGTGTCCAAGCTAATTGGCTTAAAGGTACCTTGGGGAACAGGACTGAGCTGGKCTGATATTCTGCTAACATCAGTGGTGTTACCACAGCAGAGGARTGAGGCCTGCAGCTCTGAACTAGCAGAGATCTACTGAGACCACTTGTTTACAGCAACTGAGGGGGGAAAGCATCAGGCATTCCCTAGCCYAGCCCCACGGAAAACACAAGCATTTGTACCTGGTCAAAAGCCCGATCGATCTCCTCCTGGAGTATCTCCAAGAAGTTCTCATTGAGGTCGATGAGCTCCTGGATGTTGCTGAAGACACCGAGGAGCTGCTCCTGGCTCAGGAGTCCAGCCGCCTGCATGGGGAGGTAGAACTCCTCTTTGATGATGCGCAGGTCCTCTCCATAGCTGGCCTCTGTATTGACGAACTCCAGCACAGACTCCTTGCGCTCCGTCCTGCGCTTGCAGCACTTCTCRCAGAGGTCAGCCCGCCTCTGGTTGCAGTTCTGCGCATCCGTCTCCACTGGCAGGTCCCTCTCTCCACAGTCAGTGCAGGGCCGGTGGGCCTCCCAGGCCTGCAGGGAGCTCAGTGTCTCTGCCGCCCTGTTCCTCCAYTTCCTGGCTGGTGTCTGGCCAATGCCGCTGTCTGCCCTGGCCACCTCCRCCGACCTCATCCGAGTGCCCTCACTGGCATCTGGGCTGTCCCGGTCTTCATGCACCCCAACGATCCCACTGTCTGTGCTCAGGCTGCTGACATTGCTCCAGTGGTGCCTGGAGCGGAGRGAGCCACGTGGGGTACGGTGCGTCTCATCAAAGCTGCCACCATGGCCAAGGTTGGCTTTTGCTACCACCGGACCTGAGAACAGACACAATTCATTACAGGCTGTCAGCTGCACAAAACTCACCTGGGAAGTTCAAGCAGGCACAGCTGTGAGCATTAGGATCCCCAGGGACAAAGATTTGGTGAAAGCAGGGCTGAAAGCCCTCTCATCAACTATTTTGCTACTGGGAAGAGAGAGTCAAAGGCAAATGAGCTCCAGGTGAGGCCTGGGGCCTGACAGCCCTGCACTGCCYATGTCTGTGAGCTCCCTTGGGTTCCCTCTCCCCTGTGTCTGCCAGGCATGGACAGAGACACGCCGCAGTAGATCCTGATTTCTTGCATATCAGTGTTATATTCAGAATGCCTCCCCTTCCCGGGTCAGTAGAGCTACTCTGTAATTACACCAGCATAGCAGGGTTCAGCCTGCAGCCCACCAGCCCCTTAGGGTGTGCAGGAAGTGGCTACCGTAGTCCCGCTCCTGCCGGCGCTTCTGCGCATGCTGCCGCGCGGCGGCCGCGATCTTCAGCTCCAGCTGCTTCCTCTTCACGGAGTCTGTCGGCATGGGGTCGCTGAAGTGTGGCCGCAAGCGGCACTCTCGCTGCGCCTTGGCACTGTCCGTGCTCTCGTGGACAATGTCAGAGCTGGACCGGCGGCAGGCAGCACCGCAGGGCTGTAAGAGAGGCAAGTGGGTTTGGGGTAGGGCCTGGGCATGCTGCAGGATGGGAAAAGCAGGGCCTGTTTTGCCACCACTGCATTTCACTTCTCAAAGGAAGGAGAAGGCATTTAATCAGTGGTGGGGCTGCAAACTCAGCTCTGCTACACAACCAATCGCAGGGAAAGCTGTCCTCCCAGGTCTCTCTGTTTTGCTTAGGCCTGACAGCACGGATCCCCCTCCCTCTGCCTTCATACAGCACTGAGTACAGTGGCTCTGTGGCAGCCAGCCCACATTTGTCAAAGCGCCAGGAAGAAATGAACAGCACAGCTCTGGCCAAGGACCCCACAAAAACCAGCTCCTGATGGAGGAAGTGGGCCTCTCCTCTGGAGATCTGAGCTAGGTTGGCTCTGTTCTGTGATGTGGGTGCTCTRGGTTCAGGAATATCAGCCTTTTAGCCTTACTTAAGCTAGTGGCTTCACTGGAGACCACAGAAGGAACCCGGCTGCTCCCCCAGGCAGTGTAGCATTGAGGCCCATGAGGCCAGGAAGGAGTCATTGCTAGATGTTCTGCAAGAGATGTAGTGGCCAATAGGCAGAGACACATAACTGACTTCTGTTTCATTAACTATAATAAAAAAAGGCATTAGAAATCCCCCCTTTTTAACAAAATTTGATTTATCGTGGAAGTTGCGGTGACTTCAGATACCAGACTCCCATCCTGCAGTTTTCTACAAGGGACGGATCCCTCAGAGTCTCTGACAAAAGGAAGGCAGAAAGGAAAGAAGAAAGAAGGCTCCTGAACATGTCTGAGGTGACCGTGACAGGGGAATTCTCTCCCTTACATTCCCYGCAGGTTGAGCGTCGCCAGATGCCTCATTGCTTGGCTTGTTCTCCCAGGTCTCTGTTGCCATGGACATCGCTGTGGGTTCCTGGCTGTCCTCTGGAGGTGGCAGATCCTCTTTCCTCAYACCACACTGGCCCTTGGGGGCAGATTTGGTAGCAGTCTCAGCATTGCAGCTGCAGGAAAAGGAGCAAATTCCAATTAACATCACACATGCAGAACCTGCCGATCCTGACACAGATGCAAAAAAAAACAGGTTTCAACAACCAGCTGCGACAGTTCAGTGTAAGTTCAGGCAGAAACCTAGCCTGGCTGGCACAGATCAGACTCCTGGGTAATTGCAGAGTTGTGCATGTGCCTAGGGACTCTAAACACAGCTCAGTTATAAAGCACAAATTGGTTAGTTGCACTCATGCCAGCTTCAGTTTGGGGTATCAAGTCTGARGTGTTCACATGACATTTTTTGTGCCCATGAAACACGAGGCTGTCCCACAGGGCCAGAAAAAAACTCCAGGAACACCACATCCACTTTTTTCCCTACTCTTTAAAGAGATGTTGTCAATACAGAAATCATATGTCTCATCTGGAAGAAAATCACTTGCTAATAAACATAATACTTTGAAAAGATTAGAGGATTAAAAGAGCTTTCCCTGTGTTTTTTGTCTCATACAATCCAAAGCACTCTGAAACCATTAACTGTGCCTTTTGCTGCACTTGCCCAAGACCCCTCGTTGTAGGCAACACCATCTCTCTAGTCAGAAAAAGGCTTGTGCAAAACCATTGACTTGACAGATGAAGAGGCTGTAGTTTGTTACACTACCTAGGATTATTTATTTTTTTAACACACAGAACCTGGGATGCCTTATTTCCATGCCTAATAAAGCATACTTGGAAGAACATCTAGATTTTTTTTTTTTAATTTCATTTGGAGCTCATTTAATTTCTACTGGCTTAGATTCCTTTAAAAAGTCCGTCAGGCCTGGATGAGGATGTTTCCACACAGAGGCAGTCAGGGTCAGGAACATATTTTGGGTTATGCATGTATTTTATGCTTAACAGAATTCTTCTATGATAAAATCCGCTTCTTTTTAAAAGCTTCACTTTTAAACTGCTGCTGGTAGGTCGTACGGCTACGTGCAGTTCCAACACTGTCAGCTACATGCAAACATATGAGACAGATGGGCATTTTCTCTACAATGAGTGACAGTTGGCTCTGATAACAAACCATCAGCCAACGCTGAAACCGCTCAAGAGGGAACAAGTCTCCCAGAACACAAACCAGCTCTGTTGTCAAGCCAGAAAAGTTGGTTTGCAACTTCCCAGCTGATGCTTTTTCATTTCTCTCCATTTATGCTTCCAAGCCCCAGCTGACACTACCAAAGGATTTACAAGTTTATAAAAGAGTTCAGTGTCKGCGCAGTGTTAACATGTAGCTCGCGGCTTTAACTTTTTGTGTTGCTACTTCCCTGCCATGTGGATTTGGATAAATCATTTCACCTCTCCAAGCCCTTCTTTTCCTGCTTGTAGAAGGGATCAGTCTGTGTTGCTGACCTGTATACAGACCTGCAGTCTGTGAAATAATTTGGGTTTTTAAAAAAAGCCCTCTCGCACAGGTACTTATTCCCAACCAGTCCATTTCATTGATGCAGTTGCACAGGGCACAGCTGAGGGAGGGAAGGCAGTGAGCAGGTAGCAAGGCAACTCTTGAAGAGGACATGCCACTGTGAGCAAGGTACCACTTCCCAAAGCCGCTCCTCCCCAGACAGTTTCTGGCTGAAATACTCAAAAAGAAAGGAACTTGCTGAGACATGGAGAGGTCAAAAGTCGATTGAAGACCTTCCCTTCTTGATCACACCACTTCCCACCATACAGCCCACGCTCTCAGACAGAAGCTGAGCTTTCATGAGACATTTTTACAGTACTTCAAGATCATCCACTGAAACAAAGAGAGTGCTCCGGAGTATTACTGCCCCTCTAAGTGAAGCTGACAGCAACTTTCCACCAATAMGGTCTGGGGAACTCTGTTTCCTTGAGCCTTAAAACTCAACTGAACACGCTAGTTTCAGGTATCACTCAGATGACCTACACAGTGGTCTAAACTGAGTTTGCTCCAGTTTTCAGAGTATCATTCCTTTTATACCTTCTGCATGAATCCCCTTCTCATCTCTGCTTCCTTGTGTTACAGTCTGTCCTTCCACTACACTGCCACAGGCCTCACATACAGCTTTTCCCTTGTGCTCTGCCTTCTTTGCTAGTGCACATAACCCAYGGCTCGTGGCAATCCTGCATCTGGGCTCAGAGACTGCCATCCCTAGTGCCAGGCTTACAGCCCCTGMTCCTCACAGTGATGTAAGGATAATGGCAAAAGGCCTTACTGAACCCCTTGGAGTGCCTGGCATGTTTCCTTTTGTGGGATTAAATCACTTCCCCGGAGTGGATTTATTTTGGTTGGGGATGACATGATTTTTTCCTGTTCTCTTCCAGACACACGGTAGGCTCAGAGCAGCATTGGGGTGGAAGGCTCTTTTTGCAAGTCCTTTTACATCTCTGGGCCTTCATCTTTCTCTGAATCTCGAGGTAACAGAGGCACTGGGTCTGTGATGCACAACTGTGAATGTACGGCAACAGTTCTCAGCACTGCCTGGCTCTTTCTAGCTAATGGGAATATTCTTGTCCCTTCTTCCAGCATTCTCCTAGAACTGGGGTTCTTTGCTGTGGGAAGCCATGTCATAACCCCCCATCTTTGTTTCATCCCAAATAAATCTAATTATTCTTTCTTTCAAGCCTTCTTCCTCAGCTGTGTCCTTTTTTTTTTTTTTCCTTTCTCTTTTGCAGCTTTATTTTATCATCTTTTCACTCCATTTCCTAGACAGGAGCCGCTGGTTCTTGCCCATCCTTATCCTGAGCTCTTTGTGGCTTAAACAGATTCAGAAAGTGGAATACATCTTAAAATGTGTAAAAGATTTCCATCTAGGTCTTGAACTAAAGGTATCCAGCAACTCATAAATTGTCATCATTATAAAACCGCAAATCAAACAAATGTTCAATGCTGAAATATTAAGCCATTTAAATGAACTATAAATAAAGAAGTACGAATTTCTGCAGAGACCATTATGTCACCAGACAAAACTGCTTTGTAAAATTGTAACACTTTCATAAAACCACCAGGAAGAGATGACAGTCTCAGCTCTTTTATTACCCTCGATCTCAGCATCTATATCAAAGACCTGACTATACTCTTCCTGAGTTCAATGCCAGTGAAAATGGGAATGAATACCTAGTTTTTGATTCATTTCACTTGAGATCTAGAAAAAAGTCTAGCCTGAGCTCCAGTGAGTGTAACTTGACATAAAACCCCAAAATCCAAACCTCTGCAGTAAGAATCAGGTTGAGTTATGAATGAATCTTCAGTCTGTTTATAGTCTCTAGTGAAAATGATGGAAAAGTGAGAAATTTCTACCAAAGGGAGCTGGAATTAACCAGTTCTTTGCCAAACAGATCTGTTTTTCTACTGCTATCCAGAAGAAATAACAGCTTTTCCACTAATTGTTACTACTATCTAAAATAAACCAGCTCGTGTGGCTCCTCCTATAAACAGTCTCTCTAATCATGGAACCACAGTCATTCATGCTTTCAGATGAGTTCTCATTTTCATGTTAATAAAATCACTTCACATTTTTTACCAAATGTAAGAGAAATGTCTGGGCCATGCAGAAAAGCTGAAATTACTGAGGATATTAAAAGCACAGAAACTGCAGTGAAATCATAAGGTCCATCAGCAGAAGGCAACTGGAGACTAGGAGAGTAGTAGGAAGAAATACCACATGCACTACACATTTCTTCTACATGTTGCTGTGCATGCACCTCTGACCCCAGATACTAGTGCCTAGTGACAGCTCTTATGCTCCTACTCAGACTATGATATTTGTTTCTGTGTATTTCATTTCACACCAATAATAAAAAATAGCCTAGTCAATGAAAATGGTTGCACACCATATCTTTCTCATTTATTTCTTCAACAGCTTTTCACGCTCTAGCACAACAGCAAAAAGGCTGGAAGCATTTACAGCTCTGATACCACCTAGTTCTCTTTGGATTGCAAAATTGCAGAAGTTTTCCTGCTTGTCACTTTAGTTCTGTATCTACATGCAGCTTCAGCTCCAAAAAAAATGCATTTTAGGTGATTGTCAATCCTGTATAGAAGTCCCTTTATCCTAAAAACTGAGTGCAGCCCTAGAGCTCTAGCATTTCAGAAATACCACCCAGTTCAAGGCTGGAAGGTTGGCATTTCAAAGACTGTATCTGTGGATATTGTAAGCAGACAGGAGCCAAGTCAGATGTAATTCTTGGAAAAGTCAGTCCCAAAATCCAGGTTTATGGAAAAAGAAACACTTTATCAACAACTACCCTTCCTTCTTCTATCAGTCTTATCTAGTGATGAGCCAGTGGTAACTAACTGCTCCAAATTCCTAGCTCTTCTTCCACAGCTTCACTGCTTCCTGTTGGGCCACCAGCCTGTATGGGAAGGGATTCCTATTTCCGCAGAAGGCAGGAGCAGGACTGCCAAAACCAGGCTGGAGGAAGCTGTCCTTGAGAATACCCTACCTAGAGAACGGCAAAACCTCAGGTGCAGGAGAGGGAGAAAGACGTTATAGAAGGATTTTCAGGAACTACTTACACTGTCTGAGTTGGCAGGGAGATGGTATTTGCAAGCACTTTCACTGTACTGGTCTTCAGAGAGTGGTGAAAGAGAGAAAAAAAGAGATCCTGCTCATACAGTTATCCTACTCTCATTAGCTTGCCAGTTCACTACCTACAGGCAGCAAGTGAAAGTGCTTATGTCTCACTCCCTGAATTCATGTCCTGTGGTGACGGGACCAGACTCTTTTTTTTTTTTTTTTTTTTTTTAGGAGGTTGCAGTTATACTTTGTGCCTCTCTTCTTTCTCTACTTTTAACTGACATTCAAACAACTACTCAACACAATTTATAATGGAAATAAAAAGTGTGGGAAATTGGGGCATCAGGACTACTATTGGCTGTCTCTGGACATGGTTAAGGTGCACAAAGAGTCAAAGTCTTGATGAAAATGCTTTTTGAGACTTAATCCCATGCAAAAATGGAGTTTAAGCCCAATAGCATAAAGACACATCCACCCAGACATTGATCCCTAAAATGTAAAGATCTGCCTACAGAGTGTTCCAGCTACAGGAGTTACATATACATATCAGGAGATTGGATATTAATAAGAGAATTGCTTTCAGGTGACCCCACAGACCATGTTACCTTTTCTTAATAAGTTCCAAGGCTGAACCTATGAATTCATCCTTCATTTTTTGTAGTTTAGCTCCGTAGCTGGATAAATCTGTGGCTTCTAACAGCAGCGATGAACAGCAAGACGATTGGTCTTCAGAAGGCAGTGACTGCCCTGTAAGATGGAGGACATCATTCAATGGTCTTGTCTCTCCTTTCCGCTGCTCATCACTGAAGGTCTCCTGCCCAGCCCTGTGGATTGCTACTGCCTGCAAAGGTGATCGTGGAACTGGGCTAGAGCAAATGGGGACTGGGGATGTATCTGGGCTGGAGATCTGGTAGGTCATGTCCTTCACCTCAGAGCTGCTCATCTCAAAACCATCTGATGTGGCTGGGCAATGGGAAAAGCCAGTAGAGATGTGGTTTTCATGGAATACATCATCTTCTTCCTCTGCTGTGACAGTGGCTTCATTCACAGCTTTGGATTCCAAAGCTTCCGCACAGACATTCTTACTGTTCTTCTCCAGGGTCTTGTTTGCACAAAGTGTCTTATTTGAGCACTTTGTTGGCCCACTGCTGCTGGTAGATGAATTTGTCTCCTTACTTCTCATTTGCTTGAATTCCTCAAAGGTGGGGATGTAAAGCCTCCCTTTGCAGCGGTTTTTCAGACTCTGCCCCAATGCCACTTTGACTTCTGTTTCCCCGTTGCATTGTTCCAAGGATTCCATTGTTCTGGATTTGGTCATCTCATGGCTTTTCCCAGTGTCTTGAAGCTGCAAATTGGGGGAGCTGTTTTGCCTTCGGAGCTGAAGCCTTCTCCTAGCCTCCTGCTTGATATCTTCTGGACTGGTGATTTTGTGTGCAAGACACAGTCTCTGCCTCCCTGTGAGGCCATGCCTGAGAGTAGTGTGTTCCACCAACACTGTGCAGCAGTTGAGAGCACAACCATTTCTGTACTGCTGGCACATCTGGCATTCAAAGAACTCCCGGGCCATCAGGTCAGTCAGGGCTGCCTGTGGGCGCACTGGCTTGCTAGGCTCAGCCACTTTGGTGCTGTGCAGCCTCAGCTTCTCCTTCAGTTCTTTTTTGGCATCCCTGTGGAAGGCTCTTTCCTCTGCAGAARGGAAGAGCCACTGAGGCACTTTGGCAAAGGGAGGCAGAAGCACATTCTGTGCCGATCGTGATGTCTGTTTAGCACAGAGTGAAAGCTTCCTCAAAGAGTCTGAAGTGCTCTGTATTGGGGTCACATTCACACAGCCTTCTGACCAATGCCTGGTTCCTTTATAGTGGAAAAGGATCTCATTATCCAGGCTTCGGCAGTGAGAATACAGCCCAGAGTCAGCTACCGTTGCCCAGTGAAGGTTCTCCGCACTCCGATATAAACGGTGTTCCACAGGATTGGCCAAAGGTGCCTTGCCTGCGTCGCAGGAGTCTAGAGTGCGGAACTCCCCAGAAAAAAACTCAGTGTCTAGGTTCTTTAGGGGATGCATGCTGCTAACTGAAAAATCCTTTAAGCCATGCTGGACATAAAGCTGATTATTTTGGCAGCTCAAGATCACCCGGCAGTTTTCCTGTCTCTCATCAACACTGATGTATGTCATAGCAAATGAACATGGAGGCTCTAAGACTCTGGTGCCTAGGGGGAGAAGAGGGAGCTGGGGTGTCGCTTAGATGCCAGTCAATGTCCACAGACCACAGACAGCAAAGTGTGCTGCTGGGTACTCACATTAGAGAGCTCTCACATGGGTCGAGTCACCATGCGCAGACCTGTGAACGGAAGGAAAGACGAGTTACTGAGGCAGCCTGGTCACAGCTCCCAGGATGCAATCACAAGTCTGCCGCCAGGGAATGCAGAAGCTAAACAGCCCACAGCGGACAGACAGAGCTGCAGAACTAGGTGACGGGCTGCAGAACTTGAGGTAGGGAGAGTCTTTTTCACCTCTAGTCAATATATAGATTGCTTTACGCTGCCCATTTTAATTTTGGAGTGATTCTTTCTACTGGCAGCTATGCCCTCACAACACTGTTCAACTGCAGCTTCAGGTACCTCCACAGTGCTTGCTGTGGGCCCAGCTTACTCAAGTGGAAGCATGAAGGAGATGGGAGATTTACAAGAGTCAGGGAAGTTCTTCAAAAGGGTTTCAGGCAGTACTGTGGGGAGCTGAGGAGAAGGTTGAGGTGGGAAAGGATGGTGTTGTCACATCCTCCTTGAAGGTATGGTCTCCTCAAAGACTCAGATAGCAAGGGGAAAGAAGAGGGCCGACTGGTGGTGGCTTTGTCCCTAACACTGAAGACCTTTAATGCTCTGATTTACCCTTCACCCTATGTAAGTAGGGAATGCTGGTAAGTATAAGGGGAGGTGCTAGTATTTTACAGACTGGGAGACAAGCATTTCTAAGTCTTGTCACTGCAGAGACTGAGGTACTTCACTGATTTCCATGAACGTACCCTCCTGACCCCTTAAAAAYAGACCTGAAAGATCCCCACATGTTACAGCTCAGTGAAGGCACCAAAAGAGAAACTGGTTTCCAAGGCTGTTCATGTGTGCTGTGTTCAGCAGCACAAGGCTCAGGGGACACAGCTGACTAAATCCCATGTTCAGAGAATGCAGAYAGTTAAAATCCAATTTAAATCCAGAAGAAGTTAGTAGGATGTAGGCTAAGGGTTTAAGGGTCTAAGTCATCTMTGTAAATGGAAGGAGCCATGTGAATCAGAAAAGCCTTCTTGCAGTGAAATAACTCCATCTAACTTCTCCTAAGGATTTATGTCTCATGGACTTACCTACAGTCACATAGAGCTTGTCTGCTAGAGCCTTGTCCACTCCCTTGGCATATAAATGGAAAGGCAATGAGTGCCATACATGTAGGAGGAAAGAACAAGACTTGGTAGGGACTATGGGGCTAACCAGAGCTTCATAAGGCAGCACAGAGTTGGGATGCAGGGAAGTATTGTTGGTACGAATAAAGAGGCAGACAAGAAATAGCCAGGTTGAACACACAGGAAGAGGTCTTGTCAAAGCTAGGACCAAAGCTAGCCTAGACTGTTTGCTCTGTATTGGGTATGGGTTATCCGCACACTGCCAAGCATTGAGGTGACATCTTGGCCAGGGGGAGAACGAAGAGACTTGTTTCTCTCTGAAGCTAAGTCACCCCACTCATCTAACTATGTGAGGCACGAGCAAACATCTTCCATCTGAGGAGAAATCTGAAGCACTGAATTGCCCTGGGCCAATCTTGGTCCTGGTAGCTTGATTCTCCTCTTGTTTACAATGGTTCAACATAATGTACCCCCCAATGAAACTTTCTCTAACCTAATCCCAGAGGAGGAAGGCAGAGTTGCTCCTGTGGATCACTGCTGCGTGTAGAATATTACGGCAGTCCTTCATAATCGCTAAACATGGATATTAACTGAAACTAGCTTTCAAGGCTGTGACTGTTTCTCAAGATGTCATAGGCACTTCTCACCCATCTTCTCATGTTGGGACTTGAGTTCTCCTTCTTCAAGGCTCTGGAGGAGCCCACAGGCAACAGCAGAGAAATATGAAGCCCAGGACTTTCTGTGATCATAGGTTATAACATGATCTGTTAAGAAAGAGAGAATGAGATGATATGAGAGCCAGAAACAGAGTTGAAACAAGGCTCCCGGTTGTGCTGAAAGGCTCCTGTGAGAAAGTATTGCTCTGAGAGATGTCATGGCCTGTTGGGCAGACCTGTGATCTGGTCATGACCACAGAATTAAATACCGCAGTGGTATTTCTGTATTCTACTTTCAGATTCAGCAGAAAGGGAATATGACCCTTCCTGTAGTGACAGCTGCAACTAAAGCAGTCATTGCCCAAGGCAGTGCATTATACAGTAAGGCCTGAAGAGAAACTAAGGCCTTTGTGAGGCAGGATTCCAGGCTACAAACACGAGGATACATCATACTTGTTTGGTGAGCTCTGTGTGTGTCTGTGTGCGAAAGAGAGAGAGTCAGCGAAGAAAGAGCAAGTGAAGAAAGAGCACAGACAGGAGGAGAAGCAGTCATGAGAAGAGAAAAGCAGCAGAGAAACTCTGAGGCACAGAAATGACTGAGTGCGATCTGTCTGTTGCTACTTCTTTCAACCGAGTCTAGGACTTTTCATGCTGTCTTCATAAATAGAGGAGGCAGCACTGAAAATGTGACTGACTTGTGTGATCACAGTCTGTCTTCGGGTAGAAATTCACTGCCAAGTCCTGAAACTCTGACCCATCTTTGAGCTGTAGGACAGTTACAGGGATACCAAATTTGGATGGCTGGAGTCCACTCTGCCCTGGCCTGCTCAGCTACAGGCGCAGGCCTGTTGCAGCACATGGGTATTTGCATCCCTTGAGCTGACCTCTCTGTTATACAGGGGAGCATTTCAAAACTGCTGAGACAAGGGTACCTGTCTGCCCTGCTGCCACTCATTTCCTGAGTGGACACAGAATGTGTTTGTGAGCTCTGCTGGGCAGCAGGGACCCACTGCTGCTTTGTTAGAGCAGGATTTTCTGGAAGGACATGGGTGCAGGGTGGAAAAAGTTGCTTTCGTGGACAGAGCAACTGGGAGATACGTTCTGATGGAATAGTGGAGTGAGAGTGAGACACAGAGAGGGGGARCTGGAGGCAGAACTGCAGAGTAGAAGACCCAGAGAAGAAAGGAGCAGACAGAGTATATGTGCGAGATGGCAGGAGGAAAAGAGAAAGACACATCAGAGAAGTTTTCTGACAGGTAGGCAGGCACCAAAAAATACTAGATTAAGGAAAAGAAGAAAGGAATTTTGTTTCCAGATCATCTGTATTCATCTTTGCCACCCATCACGGATGAGTTGTCTTTGACTAAAAGGTGACTTTGTGTTCTAACAAAGCACCTTGGACACTGAAAGTCCCTTTGATACTTTCAGAGGAGCTCAGAGCAGAGTGTACATGGATGTACCTCAGCGGTCTGCATGGAAAGGGGAGTTCAGTGCTCTGGTAGGAAGGACGGGAGCATCAGCAATAGCTGAGCTCAGATCCACCTCATGCTTGCAACCAGTTGTGAAGATTTCACAGAAAACAGCTTGGACAGAAGCACCTGTCTTTCTACTCACTCCATTCTTGAAAGCCCCTTTCTTTCCTACTAAACTGTTCTAATTCCACCAGTTCCCCTCATGTCAGCACACCGAGGGCTATACACTCCATTTTAGGTGTCTAAGGTTAGCCCCACTGAACACACAGGCCAGTCACTGCCTAAGCTGTGATGTGGAAAGGATTTTTTTATGTTGCAGCACAGGCTGCTTCTCTACTGTCCAAAAACACCACGAACAGGAGGCAAACACTAGTTTCTGTAAAATATCATTAATAACTGGGGATAATTCTGACCAGGACTGCGGTCAGGAAACACTGAAACTTTTTCTCTCCTTCCTCAGCTCTCGTGCTCCTTTCCTGGCCGCACACAGGAACAGCATCACAGCTCCAGCTCAACAGTACAGGTTTACCAGGTCAGTAAAACTGTTATTGCCAGCATGCTGCACGCATTCTGCTGGAGTAAAATGTGAAATGGAGACTGAATAAACCACTTGGTTAATATGCTTCTTATGCTTAATATGTCAAAAGTTTTTGGGGTTTTTTTTAATCTTTTTATCACCTTCTCCCCAACTCACCATACATACAGAAGAGCTAAGCCGCAGTCATACATGGTTGCCATTGAACAAATACCGGAAACAGAAGGGACATGGAAGAGTCTGTCCTCCCACTGCTTCAGAGCTATAGCTCCAGAGTTCAGGTGATCCAAGGTATGGAAAATAGCAGATGCCTCAGAAGTGGGGGCAATGGTACACTGGAGAGCAATAGGAGCTGATCTCCTGCACTGTGCCCAGGTCAAGGCCCTAACTTATCTTTTACTAAAAGCACAGAGCACCAATGCACCCTCTTTTCTTTCAGCTAAACTAAGTAGTGAATGGTCAGGTGTCTTTTGCCTCCAGTACCCCTGAGCACTATGGGTTGAAGCTGCACTCCATTTACCCAYCCGGGCATTGCCAGGCTGTCTCATCTGCGCTCTCCCAAAAGCCAGGGCAATCCCCCAGGTCAACACTAGCTTATTGCAGGCCAAATTGCAAAGAGGAGTTTATTCCCATTGTCGGTGAGGGAACAGTTCTTTGATCACATTGTCTGTGCAACATTTGCCTCCTCCCTGKCTCAGGGTCTGAAAAACTCGTGGCTGTTATGAGCCTCATGCCTTAAATGAGCTAAGACTAAAGGCATGCGGTATGCACAGTTTATTTTCTACTATGTGATTCTGTTAATCAACTCATCCTCCAAAGCTACTCTGATAAGTGTCTGTTTGGACATTTTCCATTAACCTTCATTTTCTTGCAAAATCCCCCTAAAGAACTTATTTATCAAGGATTAAAGCTTGAAGGATAAATTATTCCTTCCCATAGACACAAGAACTATTCTGCCTGGCTGACCTTCCCAGCAGAGCACCAGACAAAATGTCAGGAGGACAAAGCAGGCAGGAACGAGAATTAAGTTGTTCAGTTCTGATGAAAATCACTATACAGAGAATGATTCTTGAGACATCAAGACAGGGGACCACAGAATCTCACAAGGTCTTAGGGGAAGAGGTCACAAAAATCAGTCAGGACTGAGTAGATTTGCCAGTGCTGCTTTGCAGGGTTTACTGCACTTAGATTTGCTCGACAGACTTGTCTAACAGGGAAACTTGTTCCATGAGACAACGGACAGCAACTTGCTGCTGTATGGCCTCCTTTGCCTTGATTAAGTGACATCAAGTGAGTGTGGTACGTTTTCCACTCTCAGTTGTAAGCAAATTAACTTATGAGTCATGCCAATCACACCAAACTGACCCATGGCACCCATTTCTGAGGAACAGGAAGAATGGGAACCACCTTACTGAAGCCTGGAATAAGGGACTGAATTGAGGCCTTCAGGTCTTATACCAGTTTCTCTGGTTGAGGGTTTGCAAACCATACCACTAAATGGAGGATGGATTATTCTAGAGCACAGCGCCCCTTTTATTTGAGAGATCCAACCAGCTGGCGTGATGGGAAAAGCACATTTCAAAGAACTATACATGAGATTTTAGCAAGCTATGATAGTGCTGTGAGTTTTGTGCCAGCCAGCACAGCAAACCTCATAGACACAGCATGATGTCTTTATTGCCCTGCCACGCATGCCACTCCACCAGAGCTGCCTAGTAGATCACTAGCAGTCTCAAGGGAAAGAATGCCAGTACATCTATTTTCCAAGTTAAAGGTTAACAGGAAAAACAAAAGTGCTTTGATTATATTTGTTTTCTTAGCTGTTCACTTAGGCAGATCTGTGCTGCAAGAACTACTTGATGATGCAGGAGGTTAGGTGCCTGCAGTTACATTTCTTGGGTTTTGTTGTTGTTGTTTATTCTAGCAACTGAAACAGCAGTAGGGCTTATAAATTGCCTGTTAATTGCAGCAGGAGAGGTACAGCCACAGCAGCTTATTTAAACCAGTGCAATTTCTTGGGTTTCATTTCTTTCTTGGGGGAAAATGCTATGTATAATATTCCTCAAATTTATAGTGTCATCAATGCTTTCATTATCTGCTCTGTGGCAAAATCAGAATCACTAACAAGAGAAACAACTGACCTCTTGGTCTCAAAATTAGACAATATAGAGAAAACCGCATCCGTCACTGCTTGCTCACAGTTCTTACAGCCCAAGTGTTCTCAGCTGAATCAGACACATGGACTATGTCCTTCTAGAGTCAGAGAGATGCCAGGATCCTGCATAAATCATCACGACAGAGAACCAGATCAGCTTAGGAAAGATGCCTTTATCAATGAAAAAAACTAGAAAATCAGCCTTTTTCATTACTTGTGTGCCAGCTTTGTCTCTTTGTTGGCACATGGAACACCGTCCCTCCTGAGCTCCTGGAGCCAGGTGACTTCAATGGCTGAAAACACACTGCAAACATGCAAACAGCTCTGATTTAGGCAGACCAGACAAAAATGAACACTCTGACCCTGAGAATGCACTCTGCATTTCATCAACATGACAAAAACAAAGATTTCCAGTGTTGCCACACTATAAATACTCTATTTGTAGTTGAGAATATAATACACTATTACGGACCTAACTTTCTGTGTGCAATAATGTACACCTACAGGGCTAAACTAGTCACTTAAATGTGTAAAGAACCTCTTAGAAAATTGTGATACCTTTTCTTTCCCTGATGCCCAACTTTCCTCTGGGCAGGACAGATAGTTTAGCTACACTGGTAACATGCCCTGGTACCACGTGGAACAGAAGAGAGTAAGGGGGACCCCCAACAGTGTGAAAAGCGCCCTGGAGATTGTGCATTTCAGTGGGTACCTCCTCATACTCCCAAAGGGACAGCCCAGAACAAGTAATTTAGTGAGTACCCCAGAGTCTAAAGGTCTCTCTTTACATAGAATGTACATACAATGACATTAAACTTCTGCACTGAAATGAGCTCTCTGCCTGTTATATTTTCTGTTTCCCTCCTTTCACATAATCTCTTCTTTTGTTTCCTGCTTCCTCATCTCTTCTTCCATCCCACTACATTCAATACAAGTTTATACAGCCCATCTCTGGCAGAAGGTGAACAGGCACCACTTCCAAAGCACTCCCATCCTTTACGTTACTCCCAGAAAACAAAACAAAAGCAAACAACAACAAAAAACATACTTGGCTCTRATCAGGGCTGCTGAATCAGTTCATCTTGGAGGTACCTACTTGCCAGGTGCACCTGCCAGAGGGGAAATATCTCCCTATGTTATCTGTTGGTCATGTTGGGAAAACCCTGCTATGGGGATCTACCAACCTGGATAATATAATAATCACCATAACTTCATGTGAACCTCTATTTTGGTCAGATGTTCTATAATATTATCTAAATTATCTAATGGCAATGTAAAAGGTGATCTCGATTTTTTATGGAATCACTTGAAGATCCTAAGCATTCTTGGCTCTTTCTCTGAGGTTTCTTAAGTTGTATTGAAAATTTGTTGTATTAGCATGAAAAGTTTCACCTGAAGAGCCAAACTGCTTCACACATCTGTGCACTTGGCAGTGGTGCTTTTATGAACTTTTCGGGCTGCTCTCTAAGTCTTAGCAGCAGCTTTTTCTTGTGACACAGCAGTTTTCTTCTTATGTTCATCCTTCAGGAAGGATGTGATGACATGATACTTCCAGCCCATCTCTGAAGGCAGGCATTCCAGCACACTGATTCTAGGCAAAGGACTTCCAACTTCATCTCAGTTCACACTTGCTTCATTGCTTTGGGAAAGAGTATCACCCTTTTTTCACCATTTCATCACTCCATCTCTTGGACAATACATTGCTCCAACAGCCTTCCTGACAGAGCAGTTGTGGGAACAGAGCTTGTAAGGGATTAATACTCACCTTGTAGCAGACAAAGGCTGAGTATGTTTATTACAGTAACTTCTCTTGGAGACACTTCCATCACACCTCCTCTTGTGTCCTAACCACTGATGTTCAGGAACATCAGCTGTAGATGCTCCAGGAGATGGTATCACCCATCACCTCCTCACCTTTGAGTGGGTCAGGACCCTGGTTGATCACAAGCCTCCTTGAGCTGAATCCTCAGGAGGAAGAATGGCCTATTTGGAACCAAGTGCACTTTGAGGACAGATCACACACATCACCATGAACCCACAGTAGCCACCACCTGACTGATAGATCCTACACTTCACTGTACCACCACAAGCAGCTCTGCTCCCTGCTTGAATCTGCAGGGAGAGCCCATAAGGCTTTTAACCAAGCTCTGCCAATGCTCATAYTGAGCCAGTTGATGCTCAGGCCCCGGGCAGTTTCCTCCGGTGTGCGTATACACCGTGAAATGAGTGCTCACCAATGCTCCCCTGCCTTTGGGTCCCGTAGAGCAGATCCTATGCATCCTCTCCCCGCCTTGCCTTGGCCTCAGCACCCAGGAAATATTGCAAGCCTCTTCCCCAGCCATCCTGCCTCTTGGTCCCCCATGAACACCACTCCGATGACTACTGGGGACTGTTCCGGTCCTGTGAGGCAGTATCAGAACAAGATGACAGCCCCGTTGACCAGGACTGCTTTTCATCTTAACAGTGGTGGTCACTTCCACACCTGCTTCCCTGGGAGTACTATCACAGTCACACGAGCTGCAGGCACATTTGTTTTCTTCTTTTTTTTGCTCCCTTTCAACTCATCAATCCCCAGGATCCCCCATGGGCCTCTGTAAATAACCCCCTCCCTTTCAGATGCTGCTGCTTTTCAGACAATTAGACTGCGGGCCAGACCATCAGCTGGGTGTAAATCAGTGTAGTTTGTCAATGTTAATTTACACCCACTGAGAATTTCCCTCCCTTCAACATCATTTTGCAGAATTATATGACATGTGTTTAATCTCTCCTCGCAGTTTAGCCTGCCGTTCCCCCTTCCTGGCCCCTGAGTCTCTTGCTTTGCACTGAGCTCCCCATAGGCCTGCTGGATAAGTTGCTTATTTGCAATGTAAAGTATCTCTCAGTGCCACAGTCTGGTGCAAACAACCCTGAGAGAACATATTCACCCTTCCTTGTGCAACAAATTCATCCTTGACTTTTCCTGGGAGCAGTACCCCACAGCACATGCTCTCCATAACTTGCTATGGGATAAGATACATCCTTTCCTGCCACCACACAGGGCAAGGCCTCCTTGGGGACAGGTAAGGAAAGGAGAACAAGAGGCCTGATTCTACAAGGGTCCCAAACTCCCTATTCTCCCTGAAATTGATGGCCGTGGTTCACCRCGTTCAACATCCTATAGGATCTGACTGTCAATAGGCAGGATTCCATTAATCACTTCTTGTTGCCAGAGTGATATTGATAGATAGTGATAAATAGTCCCTGGCAGTTGTGGAAATTCAAAGAAAACTAGCAAAAATAAAATAAAGAGGAAAAAAGGGGATGTGTGTCAAAAAATACCCCCAGCATGTGTGAGTTTGCCTCGAGATGACCAATTCTGTGACATCTAGGTGTATTTAATGGCACCACTTCCTACCTCATTCTCCCTCCTGACAGGGCACTACACTGCTCCTCGGGACAAGCGCAAAGCCTCCCTTTAGCAGCAGGACCTGGTGCGCAGGCACACTGCTGTAATGGATTCCAGTAGGCCTCTTGTTACAAGGCAATATTTCTGCAGCTTCACCCCGGTAATTCATTTCACATATAGAGCAAAAATGTTGGCTCCAGTGAAATCACTGGGATCTCTGCCAGTGGGCAAAGAGCCAGGATTTTCCCCTGTTCTCAGATGCTTTATCACAAGTGACAATTTCATTCAGCTGCCACAATARCCACAGGAAACCTCCTGTCATTCCAGGACTATTTCAAGTATAGAAAAGCTGCTGTTACACAGAGTTTTTTGCTCTATTTTCCAGAGGTTCAGTGAAGAAGTGCACTTTGTAAAAACAGTGCTGCAGGTTGTCTCCCAGCTTCCTATTCTGCATTATACAGCTCAGCGTGATCTCTTACCCTTATCCTAGCCAAGTGATGAATGCTGGGCAGGAGGGACTCAGTTCCACTTGTGATTGGGCTTTCTTGCCTTGTAAAATCATCCTAAGGATCTGAGGGACAGGAACTGTCTTTGTGAAGTATTAGTTCTCTTTGGCCTTGCTTGCTCTGTGAATAAAAAAAAAATCATTCTTAATTCAGGTTATCTGATGAGTTAACAAAGGGGTGATAAGTCTCATCAAAACTTCCTCTTCCCCTGTACATGGTATTTATTTCCACCTATTTACCTCAATCTCAACAAGGCATATACAAACAGCAAGGTGTCCTGTTTCTTGGGGGCATTTTAATACAAACAGTAAACACAGGAGCAAGGTGGGGGATGGTTTGTTTGTTTCTAGAAGATTCAACATCTTCTGCTGTGTTATATATCTGGAGTTTGCCCTACACACTCGTAAATTTATTAGAGCATTTTTTACTTTGATCAGAGGTATCAATCAATTACGTAGTTGCCYAGTGAGTACTCTTCTTCCAGAAAGTTGTTATTGTTTGAATCTATTATAGAATAAGTATATCTACAGGAGATGATTCCTACGGTGTCATCATTATGCTGGGAGAGAGCCTCTAGTAAATACCTCTGTGTAGATCAAGTCCAATTGATGTGTCTGCTTTTTCATCACTTGAATGCTCAGATTTTTCCCTTCCCCGTGACCTCAGGAACAATAATTCTGCTTCTAGTTTCTCGCTTTTACATCCATTGATAAATGTGGTTTTAATAGACTATGGATTCTGAAAGTACTTTACATCAGGAACGGATCCCAGGAGCCAAATTTAGTTTGTTTCTCCTACATTACATGTGGCTATTCATCAAATTTATTGGGTAAGGTTCCTAAGTGCATGGAGACCTGACTGGCGCTGACAGAGGTTTTCTCACGTGTAGACACCCTTTGATCAGACTGTCACCATCATTAATTTGCTTGTGTTTCATATTCTTGAATGCTCCAGTAAGCTATTTTTCCCAGTTGACTATCAGAGGCAAAGCTACTCTTTCAAGTCGGATTTGCACCTCTTTCCTTCACTTCTATTCCAATTAGCTATGGGATTTTTTTTCCCTAGCTCCTTTTGCCTGCCTGTCTGTATTAGAAGCCTTAGAAACACTGATGACAGGGGTGACTTCCCCGGAGGAGATATTTTCACTTGCAAGTAGCAACCTTCACTGCAAGGAGTGAGGAGATGAGACGGGGAGCTGAGGATACTATAGTTTGGGGGGGAGAAGAGAGGGATTGCAAGGACTAAACATGAAGTGGTGAAGGTGCTGCTTTACTCCCCTGAAAGATGGGGGAGGCTGTAATATTATATTACTGTCTTTAGATATAGTATGTCTGTCCGTGAGGAGCTGCTGGTTTTTCTGATGTATACKCAGCTATTATTTTTCTGCCAGCAACTTTGGGACTGCAGAGACATGGCAGAGAGTGAACTGCCCAGAGCAGCTCTGAGAAGCAGGGGCCAGTTTGGCCTGGGCTTGTCACAGTAATGATGAGCAGGTTACCAATCACCATGTGTGACGCTGAAGAAAAGAAAGAAAAGTTGTCTGAAGGAAGGAACAGAAACCTTCTSTTGAGGCAGTAGGATGTTTCTGAACAGACACAGTGTGCTGGAATAAAGAAAAATAGGATCGTGATGCAGCTGTCAATGGGTGGTAAGAGTCTTATGCAACACTGTCCCTCTGAAAAGCATTTTGCCTCAACTTTGTATATACTGCCAATCAACACTAACTGCATGTAGCTATAACACCTCAGAAAGTTTAATTGCCACTTAAGAAATGGAAGACTAAATGAGCTATGTGACCTTTCCCACCCCCAGATCCTGTAGGTCAGCATTATTTAAGACAACTGGGAGCYTGAAAAGCTAAACATTAGTGCTGGCAGATGAACAGATGGATGGATTCCTGCCAGCATAATCCGTCTTCCACTTGCCTCTGTAGGACTGGGTGACATTCAAAACTAAGTACTTCTCTCTGCAAAGAGAAATGCATGCAACGCAATGAGCAGTCTTTAAAATGGACTCATCAGCTGGCAGAACCAACAGCAAGACGTTTTATGGCTGCTATTTAATGTTGCAGGCAAGACCATAAAGAAGAGGCTGTGACAGAGGTGGGGAACGTAATGACCACAGTGGATTTGTTATAAGCCAACCCATAAGCAATTGTAAAAATCTTGTAGCTTTCCTTTGTGTGTAAGCACTCTAAATCTAATTAACTTTTTAATCAGAGCAGATCAAATTACAGTAGTATTACTGAATRGGATTCTCCATCATCATTTCCAAGGAAAATTTCCATCTTTGCTCAGCTTGGAAATTTTCTTGCTTAAGCTCTAAGATGAAATCCTTCTCATCGCTTAAAAATCATAGAAGATGAAGTCTAGTTAGTGGGAGATTTCTTAATGCGGCCAGTTACCAGGCAGACTGCAGCCTACCTAGAAAATGGGACTCAAGCCAGAGCCTTCCGACCCATAATACCTGTAGCCTGAGGAGAACCAGGCCGTGCTGAATCAGAACAAATCATACTGCCCTCCTCAACAGAGAAAGCTCTGGCATCTGAAACCCACACATCCCCACATACCCCAGGACCTTCAGGGAGGTCTTCAAACTAAAGGAGGAATTTCTATCAGTTAGTAGGCTATGGCAAACTGTTCTCTCAACTATTACACTGCAACACAATTCTTCCGAGTTGACCTAAATTACTCTGACATGTATGTGCCTACAGTGCTCCAAAGGATAGTTAAAAGTTCTCYGTCTCTGAATGCTCTACAATATCACCCAGATCGAGTGGTATATTACGTTTGTGTGTTAACAAAGGGCTACAGATTTCAACGTTCTCTACCTCTGCTGGCAAACAAACCCCAATCAAAACTGGGACTCCACGTAAAGGAAGCTTCCTGACTAATCCACCACAGCACCTGGCTTTTCTGAATTTGCTCGCTCAATCTGAACTGAAAAGAACTCATTACTATTGTCCATATGTCAYCCCTAAATGTACTTACACATTAGCAGCTATGCAACATTCAGTACAAAATTCGTATGATCTCTTTCAGCAAGCAGCAGTAGCAAGTGGGAGTTGCAAAGGCAACCTGGAGATGGAATATGCTTGGATTTCTTTCTTGGTGCCAACTAAAACTTGCTGAAGAAAGCCAGTGATAGAGCAGTTTCTATGACATGCCCTAGCTGGCCCTTGTTTTCCTTTTCTTCTTTTCCCTTTTTTTTTTTCTCTTGCATGAAGCTAAAATGGATTCTTTTTGCAAGAAGCACGTTTACTAGTGCTTCACTGTAAAAGAAATTGAATACCCTCGGAGAGTCGGTCCAAGACAAGGTTGAGGAGCATCAGAGGCATCAGCACAACAGGTCCTAATTGCCCTAATCAGCCTGCATATAAACCCTTTGCTTTAGCTAGCCTAACTTCTTGGATAGCTTTGGCTTGTGTGAGGGCTGCAGGTTTCCCTGGTGCCTCCTTAGCTCCACTGGGTAGCTCTCCTTGGCCTGCTCTCCCTGGCCTGCTCTGATCTTCAACTTGGGTGTAGCTGAGGTACCTGAAACTGCTGCTGGAGGGCTGTTCTGCTGTCTCTGGCTCCTGGCTTGTCTTCCCTTACTGACCAATTTGCTCTTGCTGCTCTCTAACAAGGAACTTGCTGAGCCCCTGGATTTGGAGAGATTTGGAGAGTACTACAATCTCAGGTCAAGTACAAGTAAGAAATGTTCACAAGAGAACAAGTGAGAGGGAAGTGAAGAGACTTCAATTTCTCAGCACACCAGCTTCCACTAGGGGACCTTCCAGACAATGTGGATGTAGGTGCAAAACAAGTCAAGCCTGTCAGTCTTCTGAATGGCAAAGGAGCATTTGACTGTGGATTTATGTTCTAACAGATAAAACATAAAACAATGTTTGTTGCCTCCTACTAAAAATCAGTAAAAATTTAGCAGCCAATTAACTACCTCTGGATAATGCTCATCTTAACTGTCAGGACTGCAAGATACATCCACCAAAAAAGAAAAGAAGCTACATCTCTGTGAGAGACTGCAGTCAGAGTTGGTAAGTCAGAGGCCTCATGCTACTAGTGCTCCCAACCTTACAGACAATAAGTTGTTCTTAACTTTAAAAATTGTTGTATCCATTTGGGCATGTGCTATGTTAGACTTCATCTTTATGGATAGCAAGGAAATGATCAATGAATTAAAAGCATAACTTGTTGCTTAGTTACCAATGATCTCTACCAGTGATGGCTATACTTGCTGTGTGCAAACAGAGCCCAGTGTCAACCAATTATCCATCATTATCACTCTAAAAATGACAATTTGAGAGCTGAAAACAACAGCCATGTCAGATGGGAAATTTTGGTAGAAAATATGAATGATAATTGGGAGATTCTTTTTTTTGTTAAATGTTCAAATATCCTGTGTCTGAGGAAAATAGTGGCTTGGGAAGAAAAAAAGAAGTCTTTTCTCATTGCAAAAGTGACAGCAAGTATGCATATGAACACTGAGCAAACTGAAAGCAGTAAATAAAAATGACAAGTGAGGAATCATGAAAAATAAGGGAAAGATAGAAGCACGGGGATTATTCAGGACTGCAGGGTTAAGGATGACATGAAGGAGTGAAAATGTATTGAGTCCTAAAGAAAGCTTGGTCCTATTGCAAAAACGAAGTGGAATGACTGTTAGCTGCCATGAATGTAAAGTAGCAAGTTGCCCTCTGTCAGTGCTCTGCAGTCTTAGGAGCTCTGATACTAATTTTAGATGGTCTGTTGTTTTCCATCTTAATTTCTAAAGAAAAAGGTAGCCTTAGATTTAGGTCATTTTGGAAGATGTATTTCATAACTGCAACACATTCCAGCTGGTGGGGAATAGAGGTTCACCCAAAGCAGATTCAAAGGAGCACGCCCATGTTTTTCACAGTGAGGATAGTTAACTCTGGAGCAACCATCTGGGGGCTGTGATAACTAATGGGAATGACTAAGACATGGGATAGACAACCCTGTGTCTGTGTGAGGCAGGTTGGGAGAGCTAGCTGAGGCAATGTTTGTAAAGCTCTGCTATGTCCCTCCCACTTCTTGAAACAGATGTATGGCTATTGCTATTTAACACACTGAGGAGCTACATGCTTATTTCTCACTATAAGCTGCTGTTTCAGGGGGCCTCCCCCAGAGATCAGGTCATTAAGTCTTCCATAGCTGTGACTTTCCTTTAGCAAGGYCTGTCTTTGATCGATCAGTCCAACAGAGTTTTGGTGCCAGAGACGTGGATAAGCTGCAGTGCTTAGACTCCTTATCAGCAACACATTTGTGCAACCTCACACAGAGGTTAGCAGCTTAGATACTCAGGGGCTGACCTGTGCACTGATTCATCACCATGGCTATAAACAGTTTATGCTGCTGTCCAGCCTTTCCTCTTCSCAGCATTTCATCTTTGCTCACCTAAAATGAGCAAAGGCAGAGGGTTTTCTGCCTTCCTCCTGTGCTCAGTAAAGTACAGCTATGCTGCATCTGTCTGACTGTCCTGGTTGAAATCTAAGCACCCTGAAGATGAACCGTTAGGCCTGGATGCAGCTGCAGTAGAAAGGGGGTTGGGCTGGACTCGGCTCTCTGCTTCCCTCCAGTAAAATCTGTACCTGTCCTGTATGCAGGATAGTGGTCCTAAGTTCTAGATCTTGTACAAGCTGAGGTGGAGAAATTCCCTGCTCTGAGCATCGTGCAGTTTACAGTGAAGGAGAAATACGATTTTGACTTCTTTATGCAACATTGCACAATGCAGTAAAAACAATTTTTTTTTTTTTCCTTCCCTGACTCCATTATGTGGTTGCTTTGTATTAGATCGGGAGAGAGAGTTGAAGCAAAGAACAGCCCAAGTAAATGAGCCTGGCAGTGAATGAATGAGGATGAGTGTTCCTAGCTTACTCAGATGTTCAGAAACTGTCAACAGTACTTTTGTGTTGGAAAGTGTTTTCTATTGCTGAGCTTGAGCAGAAATTCAAAGAAAAAGACTGCAAGAGTCATCTGGAAAGCTTTTGAGTTACCGTAGCAGCTACCGTGATGAGAAGCTTATTGCCAACATGGGTAGGATGTATGCAGAGTACAGAGAGATGCTGTTTGCACTTGGTTGTTCCACATAGATGGATCTAAATGAACCTGATCCATTAACACCACATTATACCTCCTCGGGAGCAATAATAGAGATTGAATAGCAAGTTTATGGGAGCAAAACTGAAATACAGGAGATGTCTCTGAGCTCTGAGGTCTAGGGTACCTGCCTGAAGAGTTATACTGTACCCTAGGGGTCAGGAGTTAGCATATGAGGCCAACTCTGAAAATGCAGAGCCACCTTCTCTGTGTATGGACAGGAGTTTGGGACCCCCTGAGGGACATGTGACATCTGTTCCTTCTACCCACTCTGGATTTGTCCCAAATTAGCACTGTCTGCTTTTAGTCCCTGTTAATTACAGGGGCCCTCATGCAGGTAAATCTATATCTGAATGAAGAGGGCCAAAAGGCTCCAGGAAATCATGGGCTCACCTTGTCTCTTCCCAGCTGGAAGCATTGCCTTGAACATGGTGGAAAAGTTTGTTTATTAAAATTAATGAAGGAGCTATTCTTGAATAATTCATTACCTATCAGCTGCCGCTGAGGTAATAGGAGCTCAGAGAGATCTTCAGATTGCACAATGCTTAAAAATCTTTACATAAAATGAATGGTGAGGCTGGTCAAAGACTGAAGGGCTGCCTATGTCCGGTCATGAAGTGAGAGATCCTGACTCTTGTTTCTGGAGCCATCTGGATGCCATCTGTGCCATAGCTGAGATGTCTCAAATGGAAGTAGCCCAGTTAGCACCCTGGATGTTTGTTAGGACAACAAGCAATCTGCTTCAGCCATTGATTTCCATAGAATAGCTAATTTTTTCACAATTTCTGATGGWTTCAACTATCATTTTTCATATTTTCCTGAAGTTAGGCATGTCTGAAGATGCTGCCTTGAGTTTCTCATTACATTTGAAAATAAATCGGGTGGACATGCAAAGAAGTAGATACTATCACCCTAAGTCTGCAGATGTTAAGATGCAATCTCTGCTACTGCTCTGAGTTTTCTTCACTGGTAGAAGAATCAAATCATCTACAGCCTGAGCAGTGTCAGAGCTGGATTTTGGAAGCTGAATTTTTAGATTTTCAGTAGCCCTGGATGAGGATCMTATTAGCTTAATCTTGTGCCACTTGATGAATCAAGTTGAGAAAGAGCCTTTATTTCAAGTCAGTGGTAAAACATTTGATAAATGTGTAAAAGAAGCAGAAAAAGACACTGTAATTATTTGGCTGAGATGGAGAAATTAACCTTTTTCTTGCACTTCTTTCTTTTGCAGGGCTCGGGGATTGTAGGAAAGAGCAAGTAAARGCAATGAACACCCTCCTAACTGCTGAGATAGGGTCTCCTAAAGCAATAACATAACTCTACAAGCTGCAGATGAGACTTGCTGTCCAGTGCTGTCCCTCATTCCAGYTGGCCAAGGAACTTGCTGGTTGTCTCAAGTTAAACATTATTTCCAGATGCCAGGCTTGCTTCAGTCACAAGACGGTTTTTGTACAGGCTTTAGTGGTTGAAATATTTTRGTGGAAGAACTTTGATATATGCAGTTGTCCTCATAAGACATTTGACCTAGCCCTATGAGAGCAGACAGTTCATTTCCTCTTTCCACTCCTTTCCAAAAATAAAACTTCATCCATCATTTATGTCAGTGATTTAAAAATTAAAGTCAACTCTCATTGCCTCAAAATGGAGGCAGAACTTTCTGCTCTTGCTGTCTGGGCCATGTTAATAGCCTCTCTGGGAAAGGGCACAGGGCCTTGATTTATGCTGCTGAGCTTTCTGGACATGGTTTAAGATTACATGGAGAAGCTGCAAACTGACATTATGACTTCTCACTCTGAACTGTGTCGAATGAAGCAAATATGAAGCAAAAYTCTGGCCGTGCTGTATGGAAAAGCCAGATGCTGGTGTCCTCCCTCACGATGGAGAGAAATGCAGGTATGTGGGCAAGGACATGGCTGCAGTGTCAAGGGAGCAGTCCACAAACACACTTAACTCTTTACACACCATCAGAGTAACTGTATGTATGTTTTTGTCTGTATAGGTGCCTTTGGATATTAAGAGTTTTCTGGCCTTTCACTATGATTTTTCTTCTCTTTCTCCTGAAGCTACGGCCATCTGTTATCATCTGGAAGGGACATCTACCAAGTGATGATGTACAATTTCTTCAGAAGCAGGTTTAAGAGGCATGATGTCCATTTGCCTAGCTAGACAACACAGATATGTTGCTTTTTTTGGCTTGTTCCTTTAGGAAAATATTTTGCAGTACTTCCTCTGAGTAAGAAATCATCCTTGAGATGCAGTAATGTGGCAGCACTCTAGGGAGTTTCAATTCAGAGATGGTAAAGAATTTGGTGATTTTTTTTTTTTTTAAAGTGCTGGGGGAAATGCTGTTCTCCTGAAAAACTCCTGAGAGGTAGAGATCTTAAGAGAAGTGAGCAAGTGAGCATTTTATCTGTTCCAAAATAATCCTGTTGTGTTCAGGAAGATATTAAAAGCACAGTGGAAACAACTTTAGCGAAGAGTACAGGCTGGAGCCTGTTAAAACATTCACCTTTTTATTTTTTCTTTCCCAGCTTAAACAGTAAATAAAAGAAACCAAAGCAGCCTAGYTCTTACTCCAAGCAGAAAGGAAGGCAAACAGTGTAAATCAAGAATAGCATAATTCATATGCTTATGCTAAGTTTTATTCACCTTAAAAAATGAATAAATTGGATGCAACTGAGCTGGCTGGGATGCTGAGGAAACCAGTGTGGTTAGTCAGAGATGTGCTAGGATCAAAAAGCAGCTTGCAAGTTGCTTGAAGGCACATTCATTTCCCCAGGCTCAACAGTGAGGGAACAGAAGGGCCCTTTTCCCAGCTGGGCTCTTTTCCCAGTTCTGCCCTCTGTGGTGCTGTGCTGAACATACTCAGCACTGCTGAAGGATGAGCCCAGCCAAGTGTTAAACTTGGCTTAGTCTAATCAGGGTAAAAATGTTAAACACTTCTTAAATTTTCCCTGAGGATACAGTGGAATTAAGCCAGAAGCATGTATTGGTACTGCTCTGCCTAAGGCAGTGTAGTGCCTTCTCTGAGGAATCACAAGGTCCCCAAAGCTTTTGCTCTCCCTAAATGAGCTTGGAGTATTTAGATGGAATCCTGCCAAACACAAGGACAGTGTGACACCACCACGCTAATACACGCTGGGTGTCTTGCTGAGAGTGTGGGGTATTGTCCAGAACTCCTTAGGATGCTGTCATTTGGCATCTAATCCCTAGTATTTGACTTTTTGCTGTGCCTAATTTACTTCATTTTCTAGCTGTTTTATTTTCTAACCTTTCAAAAAGCATTTTCTCAATCTGCTGCCTGGTACCTCCAAGGAAGCTGATGACAGTCTTCATAGTTAACGGGTCAGCATGAGCAGGACTTTGCACAAGGTGGCTCTGGAGAAAAAGGAAGATCAAAATGAGTGATGAACTGCTTCCACCATGATGCTAGGGACAATGTTTAGGAACAAAAGTTCTGCAAGATGAAGATGAAGGAAGTGGGGCCTGTGCACTTGGATAAATCAAAGGCTTCCCTGCTGCTACAGCAGCCATGTTGACATGTACTGAAAGAAGACAAGGCCCAACTAGTTTAATGTAAACTGCCTGGCTGCTTTAACTGGATATGGGGTTTTAAGCCTGAAAGTCAGCTGTGTGACAAACATATTCAGCTGTTACCTCCTTTACCTCCACTTGCCCAGTGCTGCATAGACTACATATGTGTTTTATGCATTAGTCATCTAAGGAATTGACAGATATATTTTTTTCTTTTTGACAAGAGGAGGAACAAGTAATTTCTTATATTTAAAAGTGCTGTTCAGACCCTCTGTGAGTTGCAGCAAAGTGATGTGGCCTCACTTCAGCCCCTTCTCTGGGAAATGTGGCCAAGTTCCAGGTAACAGCAACTGGCTAATAACTACAGAACGGTAGGGCTGCTCGGCAGCAGCAGTGAGTGCTCCTGGATAGCTGATAGCCTGTGACACAACACTTGCTGTGCTTATACAGTGCGGTCTGTGTCCCTCTAGACCTGCTTAGGGACACACTTGTCTCATGCTCTGATGACACATGGAGTTAGAGGATCAGTTTTCTTGAGGGGATGTTTCAAACTGGAAGGCTATTAGCATGGCTGAAAAGGCAGTTTCAGACAGGCCCTGGCACACTGGGCTTCCTGCTGCAGTCCATGCTTAGGCAYTGGTGTGAGCAGGGATTTCCTGGAAGACATTTGTGACCTGCAGCTTCCCACCCCCTTGCAAGAGGACTCCCCTCAGCAAGGACTATTCTTGTATAAAGGTGCAAGAAGCAGGTTTGTCTCCATCCAATGACCACAGGCCCAGATTCACACACACAGCATCTAACCCAGTACATCAAACTAAGGAAATTGTGACACCCGGACTACTGCATATCAAGAAATATCACTGTAGGCCTAACAGTCTTCTCAATCCTGTATGCTACTGTAAATAACCCAATCAGAAGGGAGCAACAGTACCTGACTTGAGCTGCTGCTGGAGCAAGAAAGGCATGGCCTGGGGTACAGAACTACCAGGAGGAGTTTCAGTAAAACCTGCTAGCTCTGAGCCATTTATCACATCATGAGGCAAGATGAGTCAATAATATATATTGAGCTGGGAAAGTTCATCTGCATCCAGAGCATCATAACAAATTAAAAGGAAATAAAATCAGTACAATCTCACAGACTCTCATTATTGCAGTGAGAATTAATTAAAATTCACAAGCCAAATTCAACACTGGAAAAACTCCCCTGAAGCCAGAAGCAGTGTAAAAGGGCATTGCTTTTTCCAGATGCCAAGTGCATGCCTCAAACAGCAGCAGGAACTGCAAAGTGAGTGGAGGAAGAGGGCAGGCCAGGAGTGAGTCATTCTGTTCCTTGTCCTTTTCCCTGCAGAATTGTGCTACCTGCCAGCTGGTTTTGTGCTTGAGGGGGTTGAATCTCAGAAACTCTGGGCACTTGCATGCGGGGCTCCAGTGACTCATGAGCTCTGTGGGGGTCTGCTGGCCCTCCCAAGCCAAAAATGCAGCAGTGAAGTTCATCAGTCCTTGCTGGCATCCCTCTCCTGCCTCTACATTGCTTCATCCAACTCTCTGAGCCCTGCAGCCTCTTCTTCTTCCCACTTCTCAGCACAGCCACCCATGCCAAACCCTCTTTTGCATTTTACAAAATCCTCCTTTCTTGACCTCTAAGGAATAGAGGCTTTGGAGAATCATTTTTGGGAAATCCTATAGCCCATATCTAGCAAACGGTCAGAAGGACCATGAGTGTTCCTGTCCAACCTTCAAGTTTATAATAAACTTCTATCTCTTGTAGCCTATACTGAGTATTTCTTCCATCTATGGAAGACCTACTGAAGTCTGGGATTATGCAGATGCTAAATGTTGTGTATGGCAACTCTAGCCTGCTGTTTTTTTCTACACACAGACATATTTATAGCACAACAAGTATGATCTACAGAGATAATGCGATGTAGGTAGATTGTTACTGCTGTTTTACAAAGGGAGGAAGTCTGGTCCTGCAAGCGGAACCAGAGGCTGAGCTGTATTTCTAGATACCTTGGCTCCGTCTGCTGCCTGGAACAATAGCCATTTCTGGGCTTGGCTCTGCCTCAGTTTCCCTTTCAAAAGTTAAATCTGTCTACTAACATCCGCCTCTGTAGCACATGCATATCTGCCGATAAACAGCACACTGTCTCACTCTTAAAGTATTTAACATATATATATATTTACCATCACAAAATATCTTTTATCATTTCACTATAAATAAGTGCCTGCATCTTTCAAAAAAATTCAGGAGGGGCTGTAGGAAACCTCTGGAAATTTATGGCTTGAATAAGTGCTTATCTCAGGGCAACCCCCTCCCATTTCTCTGCCTTTCATCAGGACATAGCAAGGTGTCTTTCAGTACAGAATGTCAAGGTTCTTTATAGGTCTAGGACATCTTTTTAGCAGAGGAAGAGCAGTGTGAGCTTCTGCTGTGTCATGCAAGCAGGTGTGCTCATTTGGCAGGTGCATTCACCTTGGCTGTAAGATTTGACACGTTAGCTAGTGTAGGAAGGAGAGGCAAAGAAAACAAAAGAAATGTTTAGGTAAGAGGACCTAAGAAGGTCCTAATAGACCCTAAGAAGGGAAGTGTGTTTGTTTTGCTGCTTGTGGTGGGATGGGAACATTACTATTAATAATGTACTGTTTAAAACATGTAATTTGTCTCTCCTGTTACCACAGTGAGTTGATTTAAATCATGCTTAGACATTCTCAAAGTACCTATTCTTTATCTTGATATATACTTGGAAGTTTTGTTCTGAATGTAGTTTCACTCAAGAAAGACTGTCTTAATGTGTCACTGTCTTTACATGAGACCAGGTGCAAATGAAAGCACCGTTCTTAATGCAATGGAAGAGAGAGATTCTTCCTCCAATGGTCTGAAATTGCCTATTAAAAAATCCAGGCTGCACTAAACAGTGCAAAGGAGGTAAGCATGGCCCATCTCTCTCCTGAGAGCTCTTGGATATCCTTTGTCTGACAGGACTTGGATGAGTTCAGGACTGACTCCTTCCTCCCCTAGCCATCCCCCCCMCAAGTCTGCCTGTTAAACTACCAGAGTTAGAATGAGTCATGAAACTGTTGATTCTACAAGAGAAGCAGTGGTACTGAGTCCTAGGGCAAAGACTAACATGATTTGAGAGTGACTGTGATGAGTTACAATCTAGTAAAATAGATTACAACTTTTTTTTTCCTTTTCCACTTGTCCCTCATCTTTTAACTGTCATTGCTACGAGCTGGGAAGGGAGAAAAAGGGCTTGCAAAGAAGCCACAATACCATGAAAGAYAGCACCTCAACATAGAGCAGACCAATATACCCAGACACTGATACTCTGTTAGTCCCGTGGACTCTGCTTTAATCCAGTACTGCCCATGGCTGGTACTAACTCTGCTTCAGTCACACTTGCAGCTGCTGCTTTGCCTCTGGGCTTCTTTGAGGAGTGGGTATCCTGAGTGGGATGCCTGAAATGCAAGGTCCTCAAGAAGAGCAAGGATGTGTGACTGGAGGGGATAGTAGGCAAGCCATCCTCGAGACAAGCTACAAAGTCAAGCTACAAAGTCAGCAGATAAATGTGTCACAGATAGCCAGACTAGGAACTGAATGTATGAGTTCTGCACTAGATCTGAATGGAGGGTTCTTCCCTCACTGCCACAGGATCCTTAACTCCCTTCTTGKGGTTGGACTCTTGCCATGTTGAGGCAGTCTTGCAAATCACTTTCCTGTGGTCAAAACGACTGCTGTCTTTCCACAAACCATCTAGCTTCCTAAGCAGTCCTACAGAAGYAGTCAGGCTGCTCTGGTACAAACAAATGTGGCTTGACAGGACTGCCAGTGCTACTCCAAGACCCCAGGGAAGATGTGGGATGGGCTGCTGTGTCGGACTAGTGCAGCCCCACAGGCAGTGCAGCATCTGTTTGCCCCACAAGCATTKTTGAGGAACCATACACATGAACTCCTACGAGCATTGGCTGGAGCTTTGTATTCCAAAAGAAAAAAAAATCTTGGCTTATGTCTATCTTTAAAAGTATTTCAGCTGTAGGGGAAATAGGTGTGCAGATGTTCTCAGTATGAAAAATACTGCAAAATACAAAAATTTCTAGGAAATACTAGCTGCTGCTGCTTGACTATCTGACTAGAGTGGGAGACAGAGGAGGATTTCAAAATCATCTTTAGTTCTTTCCTGGAAGAAAGTCCTAGGAACAGCTGCTGTTTATTCCCAGACTAGGTAACTAGACAGCAAAGCAACTGCCTTAAATCTAGTGTCTACAAAGTCTGCATAGGCTCCTGAATTGTTGCAGATCCTGAATTGTTCCATAGCAGGAACTAATAATGGGAGACAGTGAAGGAAATTCTCTCTCCCCTTGTGCTTCACCTTGAAGCAGCTGTTAGCAAAGCCAGAAAACTCCTCTGCCCCCCAGTGTATTTAATGCAGCCTTGGCAAAGGGACTGCAGTCTGTCAGCTCATGAATATGTGAACTGCCTAATTCTCCAGCAATTTTCATTACCTCAGCCTGAAGGTCTTTCTATAACTAGTTCCTGAAATCACGTATTTTTCACTGTCCTTGAGCAGCAAATCCCTGCTTCTCACATAAGTGATGCTGGTCTCCATTGCGGTAACACAGGTAGTCCTGGGAGCCTCCCTGAGAAAGGTTGGTGCTGATGATACTGCTGCTGAGACCAGTGCTCCCAGGCAGTCCCTGGAGCTACTCACTCTTTGCTGCTGTAACTTCTAGCAGGGCATTTTGAAAATAATGCTTGCAGCAACCTGAGGCTGGCTGAATAGCTATAAATTCCAGCTGACGGGCTGTCATGCTATGAGCAGTAATGCAAGCAGACCTGGCAGCAGAGGAGAACCCTCTGCTCTGTTCCTATAAGTTGCAGAGCTCCCTGCCTCCTTCCCTTTCCTACTTCAGTCATGAGTTGCCCTCTGCACACCCACGCAGACAAGGGCCTGGCTGTGCCTCCCACCTGCTGCTCCTTCCTTGTCACGTATGTGCTCAGTCTATCTTCCCTCCTTCYCAATCTCACTGATGCTGCCAGCCCTGCCCCCTTCATGGCACTTGCAGCTACCGCTGCTCCTACGGCCACCAGGCAGCTAGGGCTGCTGTGAGCTGCAAGGTAGCTGGAAGCTGAGCTAACTCTGAAGCAGGCACTGAGGGGAATCTGTCTGGAGCTTCCCCGCTTATGCCCAGCACAACTGGATGCATCCTCTGAATTTTAGCTGGTGACATGTGAGCAGTGAAGTCACTGAGCCGTGGGCAGCTTTACCATCCTGCCTGTTAGACCTTGCTATCTCAAGCACCCACAACTGCTGACACCACAGTGCTTCGGACAAGGAGAATATGCTCATACATGGGCAGCATGAGTTGGGCAAGGCCTAATGCTGGTTTCGAGCACCAACTGCCTGCAGAGCATAGGCCTGGGTGACAGCTCATCTTGGGGRCCAAAAAAGTAGTTCCACAACACAGGATTACCAAGTCAGGATGGTGGTAAGGTGGAAAGAAGCAGAATTTGTTTTTTGTTTCTTCTGTGATACCAGGATWTTTTTTGCTAAGAGGTAACCACATTAATCTTAAGTAAACAGTGGTCTGGGTCTTTGAATAGTTTGTTCTCTTTCGTGGTTTGAAATTGGCCTGTATAGAAGCAGCAGCAGGAATCACCTTGATAGTCCATTGCTGTTATCAGAACCTCCCTTTCAATTAGTCCTCTTATAGGACTGTAAATGCAATAATTCTATCAATATTATGGAACAGTCATGCTGCATGTGCATTAGCATAAATGAGTGCTAATGTGCCAAGGAGCTAATCTGATATGACAGTAATTGGCCAATGCTCAGCAATGGAGGCCCTGAAGCTACACTYGTCCTCCTCAACAACTGTCCCTCTGAAACACTGGAGAAAAAACAACCTGGGAGGCTGTTAGTGACTCCAACCTCTTTACATCTGGTCTGCTAGCTATAAATGATGCTGCTTGTAACTGCAACACTGAGGTGTTTATTTTTCGGTTAGAGTGTAACTTGAATGCCTACAAAGTCAGATCTTAAGAAAAGGTCTCCAGAATACCTTGCAAGACAAGAGCAGGTTGGCCAGGACTCTCCAAGCACCCAATAGTTTTTAAACACAGAAGAGATGTAATCATATCAAATCTGCCTTCCTTTTTCTTCCTTCGGTGACTACTGGGAGGTATACAACATCATTACAATGACACCTACTCCTTAGTAATCTTGTTTTAGTAATCTCAAACACAACCCAGCCCTTGCCTGAACCATAACCAAGTGGGCATACTCTCAAACAAGCTAGCATCTAGCATCTTCTGGTTTACAGTTGCGGTAAGGAGAGATATATATATATTTATACATATATAATATATACTTCCTTTTAGAAATATGGCCCTTAAGGAGAGATATCGCTTTCAGGAGAGTTCTTTCAAGCTGCTCTCTCTTGTGGGAGGCAGGCTGATGGAGAAGTCATGCTGGAAGCTCAGATACCCACTAGTTAGTTCATCAGCACTATGACTGTACGATACCTTCGCTAATACAGCCTCATCCGTGATGCAGCTCTTGGGTTCTACCTCAGCACAAATCAAATAATAACCAGAGACCTTTTTAAATCAGCACTCAACAGTCCAGCACTAAAAAATACCCAGGGTTGGACATGTGCACTAGTACCTCAAAAATCCCAATGCATCAATGTCTGTCAGTGCTCAAAGCTGCTACCGGAGCAGCTAGTGAATTTAAGACAGCGTTGGTAAAAGAGCTGGGGAGGAGTACCTTAAACACAGGATTTAGGATCTGTGTGATCTCAGCTGTGGTTCTGGATATGTCTCAAAGTTTTTCAAGGCTCTGATGCTCTTCCATCTGTAAAATAGGATCAAGGAAACCTCCCCAGCTGAAGCAGGGCTCCGACTCCTAACCAAGGTATGAAGCGCTTGGGGAGCTGCGAACGGAAGCCGCCTTTACCTGCCCTTCAGCCCCTACGGCAACACCACCAGGCAGCACTGAGTGCTGCTAATCACAGAGCTTTCCTGAGCCACAATGAGCTAGGAAACGGAGGAAGTCCCAAAGCACAGCGACCAACAGCATTTTGCTGCAGTGTGAAGAAAAATGGTAGAAGCTCAGAGAAGCCCCAGGGAATCCTGTGGCGCTCTGCGCTGTTCTCAGAGAACTGGTAACACATCCACCTCCGCGCCCCCAACCCCATGCCCTTGCCAGCAAACCTGACCGCACACAGGGGAGAAACACAGGCTGAGGCTGAGACCCRGACAGTGACTCACGCGGAGGAAGCCAGTCGAGGGGCGATGTCTTCCCATCCTGCTGGGGTGCTCGGGCCCCCTGTGCTGCGATTTCGGGCTGCTTGTGCACGCAGCATCCCTGCTCACTCAGGACAAAGGCGGCACCCACAGAAGGCACTCGGCCTCGCCAAGGCGTCTGTCCCTAAAGTTGCCTCCGAGGCTGCTGAATACCGCCCGCGGGGAGGAAGAGGGAAAGGAACGGGAAAAGGAAAGGGAAGCGCCGGGCGGGCGCGCCGCAGCGCTGCGCCGCGACGAGGGGGCGGCTCGCCGGGAGCCGTTACGACCGTTAGGGCCGTTAGCCGATCGAGGCGTGAGAGCGGGCTTGGCCGCGCACCTCCCCGCCCCGCAGCGATCTCCGCGCCGGGTGCTGAAGCGACCGTTTCTTCTTTTTTTTTTTCTTTTTATTAAAATGCAAAATGTTTTGTTTCTGGCTGCGCCAAAACGTAAAACATTTTACGTTTTAATCATCATCATAATAAAAAGCAGCACCTGCTCCTGCCACCGCGGGGAGGGGAGGCGGGCGGCCGCCGCGCAGCCATTTGCCTTTGTTGCAGCCCGGCGGCCGCAAGGTGCAACGCGAGGCGCCTCCCGCCGCGCCGCGCCGTTACCTGCGGAGCCTCCGAGCCGGGCGCCGCGCCGCCCGCCGCCGGTGTCGCTCATGGCCCCGCGGCCGTTGCGCGGCGCGGAGGCACCGGCCGCCGCCCCCGCCGGGCCCCGGCTTAGCCCGTCGCCACGGCAACGGCGGGCGGCGCGCGGGTAACGGCCGCCGCGCAACGGCCGCGGGGCGGGGCGGGGGAGGGGCTCGCCCCCGCCGAGCGTTTTTCCGTTAGTTTCCCGTTCCCTCGCACGTTTCTAGGGATCCTCCATTTTGCATATCCAGGAGTTTTTTCCACAGGTATCGTTATTATATCAGGCGCGGTGGAAGTCCCTAATAAGATCTAATCACGATTTGCAGGGTCTTTTGTCTTAAACACTACACGAGYGTGGCTTTGCAAGATAAATTTTGATGATTATATTTCTGTACCGACTTGTAAAATCTTCACAGGCAAGTGGAGATTTACACACAAGGAGTAGTCTCACTGCAGACAGTGAAGCTGCTCAAATGAAGCCAAGGGGATGGTAACACCATCTCTCTCCATCATTAATTTTAGAGACATCAGTGACAGACCAAACTCCTTTCCCTTTTAGACAGCAAGAATCTGGGAAATTAGTGATTGCCCTGATTGTTTCTAGCACTAAATGTTGCAGTTCTTAGCATGTAATAGCAGATGGAGCTGTGGCTTCCTACCTGTCTTGTATAAGTCTCTGCCTACCTTGCTCCTAGCAGGCAGGTTCTGTATTAGCCGGTACCACGTGTTTGGTGAAGTTTCCTGACCAGAATTTCTCATTTATATGAGTTTTAGTAAATGATCTAGCATGGGTAAAGAAATTGTTTCTCTTTAATGATGTAATCAAAAAAGCATAACTAAGTATTGCAGAGAAAAATACTGTGGCAGCCTGGAGCTCCTTCTGTGTGTTCAACATTTGATTATACAAATGTCCTTCTTTTTTAGGCCTGCCAGACTCCCCTTATCAACTTAATACAACGGGATTTCAGTAACACTGCACTCACACAGCATCCGCTGCTGAAGACTCCTAAAACAAATTCCAAATAGCAACGCACAAAACCTCCTAAATTAGCTGCATTTTCAAGAGGAAAAGACTGAGGCAGGGAAAGAATTTGCTCAAGGTCGCAGAGGATTTCTCTGGCACAGCCAGGAAAGGATTGCTGGAGTCGCGGGGTCCGGACCTCGGTTGTCCCCTCCCGCTAAGCAGGGAGCCAGCCCTGCACTGGGGAGGGGAGGTGGCAGGCATCTGTCTTTTGAGTCTCCTTGGTGAACCTGGGCCTGTGCATCGATCACTTGCTAAGCGATCTCTTCATTAAGAGTTTTTCAGTGCAGTCAAGGATGCCTGGAGGGTGACCTGGTGTTACGGTGCCAGCATGAACAGTAGTAAGGAGAACTTGGAGACCTGTCGCAATGATCTTTACAGCTCCCCATGCAAAGAGCTGCCTCATTATTTAGCAGCAGTGCGCTGCTATTTTATAAACAGCCTTGATTCAGCCACTTGGGAAGAGCCTTCATTCTTCCCTTGTGCTCAATGTACCTGGTATTCGGAAAGCTAAGAGGTGAAATAGCAAGCGTCYGGGTTGCCTGCTTCCCTGAGTTCAGTGCTCCAGTTGCAGCTTGTCTGAAAGGACAGGAGACCTCAGGCTCACACCTGCATCTCTGCTGGAGAKGAGTATCTTGTTGTTCACAAAGTCCAATTATGGCTAAATCTGGGAGAAAAAAAAAAAGTCATCTGTTTGTGTGAACAGATACTGCAGGAGCTAGTAGAGGACACTGCTTTGCTTCTTGCTCTGAAAGGGCTATGATTTTTTTGGATGCATTTGCTACCATCTTCCTGCTTCCTGACTCTCTGATGGCACCTGCAACAGCGCAGCAATCATTGTCCCTTCTTCATCCATCAGAGGATTCTTTATCTGTTGGARGATTTTGTTTTCCAGATTGTTATTGCTGAAGGTGTAGCAATAATGGTCCTGCATTGCTTTACTTAAGGGAGGCAAGAAACCAAACCACATGACAAATTGGTCCAATTTATCACAGCAACAGAAACCTGCAATTCAGCTAAATCGCCCCCACAGGCCAGCTTAGGCTGCGTCAATATTTAATTTAATGACCTGATTGCGGCTGCCTTGGATGCTCCAGCCTCACCCCTGTCCCTCTCACCTCAGATGGAGCATCAGCAGGACATGAGGAGAGGGAAGGAGCTGTGTTGCTTAGGGATCTCTACATCTAGGTGGCTGGTACAAAACTGCCCAGCGACTGGCATCTCACAGTTCCTTCCAGCTCTGTGTAATGCGCTCAACCACATTTATCTGGACTGCAGATAAATAACCTGCAACTTGAATTCCTCCAGAAAGGCAGCACCTTCTGTCGGACTCTGTTTGCTTAAAAAAAAAAAAAAAAAAAGAAAAGAAAAAATATGTAGAAAATTGCATATGCTGAAGGGGGACTTCATTATCTGCTCCAATCGCAGTGAGTGGCAGAAGGGCAGTGAGTGCCATAAATGTCTTTTTGGTAAGACGCCTCTATAATTCAGTTAGTATTTAACACTGGCCACTAGGGGCTCATCTCTTTACGAAAAATACATTAAGCAAAGCATCTTCACAGACATCCCTCCGTGCTAAAGAGTGGTGATAATGAGGGTGACTGAGAAGCAGGAGGCAGCGCAGGCTGCTCTCCCAAAACCCTCTGGTTAGTGGCTGCAGAGCAAGGGGCGCACAATGTGTGCAAAGCACTGGTGTTTGGAACAGCTGGTTTGCTGCAGTTCACCCCAAGACACCAGGCATCTTCCAGCACTAGAGCCTGCGACGGCTGTGACTGCAGCTGCCAGAGTGTGCAGTGATTCCCCCCACTTTGGGGACTGTAGGGCTGCCTCATTATGGCCAAAAACTAATAGCAGCTCTRTGCTGAGCAACATGTAATTCAACAAATGTGCAAACGCACTGGCAAATGCTTAATGGATTGTTGCACCACTTAACTGTCCCAAGAATAGGACCCAGAGCCAGGTCAGTGCCTTCCAAATCCCAGCTCCCATTACAAACTTTAACCCAGAGCATGACGGGTCCTCTTGGCAGCTGTCCAGTTATTAACTTCAATGTATTGGCTGCATCTGAATAGCCTTGGGCTGCTGCCCACTATTTCAATTTATTTGTTTTCCATTCATCTCTGCTAAAATTAAATCTCAAAACCTTCAAAAGAGGATGAAAAAAAAAAAACCAAACACTGAGCTAGCACTGTTGCCCACATGCAATTGGCAGGAATCACTATGTTTTTTATTTCCTCTGCAGTGAGGCAAAATCTAAAGACCAAGACTCCCGGGGCCTCTCAGCYAATAAATACCTTTATTGGAGCACAGGTACCTACCCTGCTAGCTGTGGCCTTAAGTTTGCCTTGCACCCTGGGCAGCTCTACAGGCAGCAGCCTTTGGCCCTTCTGCTGGGCCACAGTAACTGTGGAGGCCCCATGCTGGAGAASTTGCTGGATTCAACAGTGCCTGCATGGGTCGGGAAGGCTGAGCTGATGATCTAAATGCTCCCAGGTAAGATTTGGGCTGCATCTATATTATAATGCTCTGCACGGGCTGTAGAAAGAACTGCATTCTCTTAAAAGAAACATAAGTCTGAGAATACCTTTCTTTTTCTTCTTCCTCTGGGTGTGAGAATGATGTGATTCCGCTTCCTTAAACGGAACAGGACTTTCACCCACTGAAAAGCAGGACTGTGATTTTTTTTTTCCCCCTTTAAAAACATTAAGTGCTCTTTAACAGTGTGAAGGAGTCTGAGCAAAAGCCRAATTGCTGCCTAAGCACCTGCATGGGCTTCTAATAGCTCTAAGGTGTTCTGCCACTCCTGCTCATTGCTGCATAGCCCGAAGAGATTACAGTTGTGTTTTGCCTTCTTCTAGCACTATTTTTTAAACAGTTTTTCATTGGTTTTTAATCAAGAGGCTAGCAGAGATTCCTTAGGCCCAGCTTTGTCCATTGTTGACTGCAGTTAGCTGCAGTACTCTGTAAGCATCCAGCCTGGCCTGGGCTTGCTTTATTCCTTTTCATGTCTTGGTTTGTTCGTGAACCCAGGGTTCTCTCAAAGCACATCACTTAATAAAATGTTTTAACAGCCCAGCCTTTTACAATGGTGTGATTCATCAATGATGAATCTAAGTATGAATGGCAATGAAAAAGTCAAAGATTATACACTTAAAATGATACATTTTCTGGMATATCTTCATTTACAACTACAATACTTAAATCTAGTGCACAGAGGATAAGGTTTTGCCGTAGATGCCCAGGASCATCTACAGGCAGGTAGCAGGTTACAGAAGAGATTCTTAAATAAAGCACACAGAAATAAACCTTTGTTCTTCTTTGGTGCTTTGTCTTAGTATTCAAGTGTTCTCCTTCCTTAAAAACAGGTGCAACTGTAAGGAGTGAGTCTGGATGAACACGTAACAGATTCTCCTGCTTGTTTACTAAGAGGATTTCCTTCCACCAATAAACAGAGTTCCCAGCTCTGCAGTCAGGGCTTCATCAGGAATGACATCACCCTCCACAAATTCATCTCCAAGCTTCTTCCACCATGGCCAGCAGTTGTATTTCAGCATAGTGGTGTGGGACTGTTTGGCCTTGGCAGCTACAGGGACTGACCGGCTCATAAAGATGCTGAGATCTTTTTCTGTGCTCTCTGCTAGCCCTGGAGCATCTGTAACAACAAGGAGGAAAGTTTTTAATATTTTGTTTCTTATGCTGAAGTTTATGAACATTTTAAACCAAGAAGAAACAGCACTACCCACCCCACTGTCCTAGGTCACTCCTTTCCCTGTGCTGGCATTAGTATGTTATGGATACATCCTAAAGCAGGTGGGAGAAGCCATCCAAACTAAGGCTAATAAAAAAATCAGGAAGGCAGAAGGAGGAGGAAAGCAGGACTGACTCATTTGTGGGCAGCACTGGCAACCACCAAAATAGATTGCTTGTAAAGCTATGATTTGAGAGGCAGAGGAGCTGCCATTAGTCACTCTTGGTGCAAGGTGACATCACTGGAGTGTTTTCCTGGCACAGCATCACTGCGTCATCCCCACTTGCGGCTCCACCGCCCCGGGAGGCCGTGCTGCTGCTCAGGGAGCAATGGGCTGCAGCGATGCAGCGCATCACAGAATTGAGCAACAGAAATCAGTATCTTGCTGAATTTTGTCCTGCTTGAGTGCTCTCTGGTGGCTGCAGTTTGCTATTCTGCTCTTTTGTTGCACGCTACTTGTCTGGAATTAAAGTGGCACAACAGTGAATTCCKTTACAAATATGGTCAGATCAGTGAAAACGAAGACCTGACTCAGACTGCGTAGCTCAGATTTTCCTCTTCAGCCAGAGGAGGTGAGAATACATCAACTGTTTACTTGCACAACAAGAAAACAGACAAATATAGCGTAAGGGGTTTTGTAAGATTATCTTCTTAGAGACTAATTCCTTTTACAGGATCACTGCTTTTTTTGCAAACATAGAGATGCCTCCAACAGACGAATGAAATATAACTTGAGAAACAAGTATATATGTATATATATTTACTTGACATATAGCAATAAATGAGTAATCCCTAACAAAGAGATTTGTACCTCAAGAAATGGCATACGGCAAAGGAAGAAAAACCTTTCAGTTTTGAAATAAGATTTTACATTGTAATTTTCCCACTAAACAGCTTAATCCAAATGTGAAGTGTAAGCAAAACTATGACACTCTAGAGTAATCACATACTCATTAGCAGCTCCACATCAGTGTTGACCTGAGCCAGTAATGTCTCTCTCCGCTGCGCTGCTCTCCGATCCAGACTGCTCCTCAGCAGGAACTGTGCCAGCTTTTCCTGGGCCTGCACATGCAATTCTTTGCTCATTTCTTCTGACATTTGGGAAGCCTGGAGGAAAGAAACAGTTCTTCACCATTAAGAATTGGTTATTTTAAATCTTTTGTGGGTAAATATCTAAACAAGAAATGCAAATGCTTTTCTTAATTGTTAAGTTAATCATTTGTTCCCCATGGAGCTCTCTAAAGCTATCCATCATCAAGTATATATAATTTTCCAATTACAGTTTGTTTTCACCAGTCTTATTAGATTAATGGTTAAACCTACCAGTAGCCTAGTACCTCACTCTGAAACAAGCAAGATTAATATATGCATACCTCACATAGATTATCTTGATCAGAATTTATGAAGCTGAATATATTTCATCCCTACAGTGTGTTATGTTGCATGAATAATAGGAATAATGAAATAACTAAGAAACAGACCGGATGCAATTTGATGTAGTCATCCACCTTCTGCTTGAAAGCTAGTCTCTGCTCATCAGTCGGTCCTTTGGTGTCTTTCCAAGGAGACAGCGCTCTTTTTTTCCTTTGTTTTTCTAGGAATTTACAAGCCTAAAAAAAAAAAAGAGAGATAATAATCATCCATAAGAAATTCCATTTTCTCATTTTGTTTGTAATCAGTCAGTTAAAGAAAAAAATCCTAGTACTGCATTAGCAGAACTTTATCTATAATATGGAAGAGGCAAGACATGATAGTCTGCAAGAATACTAAATAATGAGCTAGAATACTAATAGTTACAGAACTAAAGAGGAGCTGAGGATGAAAGAGACCTCTGGAGATGTCTAGTTCAATGCCCCTGCTCAAGCAGGATCYGCTAGGCTGTGTCTGCTAGGCCTGTCTTTTTTGTTGTTGTTGTTATATATCTCCAAGGATAAAGGAGCCTTCACAACCTCTTTGAGCAATAAGTTCCTATACCCAATGACTCTCACAGTAATAAATTACTAATTTACCTGAGGTGTGTAAAAAATCCAGCCTTTGGTTTCATACTGGCAGCTTTTATATTTTACTTACAAGACTACATGATACTTTGCAAGTAATGTAAGAAACTTGAGGCTCTTGGTCTATCTTCTAAACAATTTTTGCATAAATTATTCCTAAATTGCCATTAAGCAAAGTAAGCAATCTGTACTTTTTGGAAACATTGTAATAATTCACTCAGTTCTATCTATTGCCAGAACAAAATTTATATACTTACTGCTCTCTGAATGGTGACAGCTGCTTTATATTCCTTAAAAGATTGCTTCTGTTGATGAAAATATCTTCTCACTCTATACCCTCGCCAGAATCTCTGGATAGTTAATGCTGATTTTCTCTCCATTTCCTGGATGTGTTTATCCATCTGACCTAAGAACATGACAAAAATCCAATTATAAGAGTGGACTGTGATCTCTTAACAATTTACATCTTGAATCCTTATACTAGCCCCTACCAGAAAGGTTGTGTGCTATCGGCTAAAAATCTCTCTTCATTCTAAATCAAAGGCAGGGAACTAGTTGTTCTTGGAGAGGAACTGCAGCCACAGTGGAGCATTACAAGCACAGAAAACTGTATGTCCCTTTCACACGTGCCACTTTTGAAGGCAGCAAATTTCATGCCATGCCTTTGGTACAGTTACTGATCCCTTGAAGAATTAGCATGTTCTCCATCAGATAACTGGGGCAGAAGAGACAGGAAGACTATAGTGCAAACAAACACATAAGATGAGGAATTATATTTTGGGAAAATGTTCTTAAGGAGATACAGGCAATTTAATCTTCTGATATAGTTTAACATAAATCATACTAGGATGTATTATCTCCAGTAAGGCCAGCTGTCGTTCATGGAACTGTCTCATGGCCCTCTGTCTCTGCAGTTGCATTTCCTGTTTTAGAGCTTCATCTTCTTTCTGTTTTTTTAAATGCTGCAGCTCCTGTTTTCGTTTAGCTCTGCAATACACAAATAAATTAACAATTTAGCTTAAATTTTACTTCTTTTTAAAAGCATCTCACGTTATGTTGAACTGTCCAGCAGTACAGCAGAAAAACTACAGAATCATCTGCCAGCTCAGCTGTTGGTAGTAACACAAAGTTCCTGCAGGACCTCACCAAGCAAGAGGAGATCACCAGCAAGCTAACACACTATCCACATCATTTATAAACATGAGAAATTCTGAGCTAGCTGCTCAATTTGGCATCAAAAGATATCTTTTTATTTAGGATAAAGTTGTAAGGATGGGACATTCTCAGCTAGCATGAGCTACATCAGCATGCATTTCACCTGCTCTCCCTAATACATACTATTACTTTTGTACAGACTGCAGAACTATATCCRAATGCTTTGATAGCTTCTCTTCTATTGGAACAAACCGATTTGCCATCTCAGGATATGAGCACCCCAGCTGGGCCCATAGCTATAAATTCTGCTCCCTAGTACTTTTCTATGGACAATAAAAGGAGCTTCCTAAGCATTAGGAAAGGAGAGTAAACGAACACAGCACAGCTGTAAGGAGTGGAGGAAGGAAAAAGAMAGACAGGCATTAGACTACTACTAATGTCCAGTAATTTTGATGATATTACATGCCATTTACTTCTAGACTCACAGCTATCTGTGAGTTGTAGGTGTATTTTTCCATCACTAGTATAAACTTTGCTGCATAATCAATCTCATCAACCATAGTTTTCTTTCTGTAGCTCAGTGAGGAAGATGGAATGGAAGCTGCTTCGTAAATTAGATGCTCTGAATTTGAAGAGGTGGCCCTAAGTGGTGAACAGCCTCCATCACAGTTTAATAGACCATAATCCTTTTATGACAGTAATACAGACTTGARGCATGCCCACATATCGACCTACAGACATAGATCATGATATATGTGATTACATTTGAATGGTCCTAAGGAAACTAGAGGTTTTCAGCCCACACAATTCAGCAAGTCACAGCTATAAATCTTTGAATTTTTAATCCAAGCAGAAACCTATTATACTTCTAAGCAGAATGATGTCACAGGATCAAACAGGACTTACAATGACTTTTTCTTAATAAAACTATTAATACTTTTCCTTGGAAGTCTTTTTCTAAAGACTCCCACAGGTAGAAAGCAATAGGAATATATTTGATGGACTTCTCAGCTCTGCGTCTGTTAAGCTACCAATAGCATCCATCAGTATTTAAAGGTTTCTTTGATACTGATTATTTCCTGCGCAGTCTGTAAAATACACACTCTTYCCATTCTCTGTTCCTCTTCAAAATAAACCATATTTGTTTGTTTGCACATTGTGACAGGGAAATGCTCTGAACAGAAGTAAAACATACGTAGGCTGAGATTCAAGCTTCCTTCAGCAGTTCATGGCACAGATCTACCTTCCTCTGATTATCTATTTACGTATTTAAAATGGTTTAACTTTTGAGGCACGCACGCTGACGTAGGAGTATTGGTATTTTAACAGTTCTATAATTACTACAAGTCCTCAAATTAATTTTTGGGGAGAGATAACAAGCTGTAATATTCACTGAGCAGAGATTTCTAAAACCACAGAGTTTCAGAAGTGTTTATCTTGTAGCTTAAGAATTTCCATGGCAGCTGCAGGTGGGCCAAGTTTTGTGTTTCATCCGCAGCAGCACTTAACCACACTTGCTTTAAAATAGATCCCCACCACCCCTAGTTAGGTTCCATAACTAGAACCTAATTCTGACTGCCAAGAATTCAAAGCTTCTCTGGAAAACTCTTCCAAAGCCATGCTTACATTGGTCCAAACACTGCAGCATAACAGTCTAACTGTATGTAGGATAATAGCCAGGACAAAGTCCCCAGCATTTTACAGTTGTTAAGCAGTACTCAGTACATCAGGACTGACTGGGCCATGAACACAAGACTTAAAATCAAAAGAATGGAAATGTATTAACATTTTTAAAGTCATCACATACCCCAAGCCTATGTAACGATTCAGGAACTACCTACTTAAGAGACAAGCAAGTTTGCAATATTGAAAAGGACACACAATAAATTTAAGCTGACATTAAATTTCACTGCTGACAATCTCACCCCCTTTCTTTTCCACTTTAAGAAGTTATATCTCACCCATACTACAAGTTTTCTTGGCTATAATTTTGGCTTGCAGACTCACTAAATGCCTGATAGGGGCAGAAATATTAGCTCAAAGAAAGAATAGGGTGGAATAAGAAGGAGTCATAAGGATATCAACAATCAATGCAGCACAAAAGCTGAAGTGATGTGTCATACTGCTTCCTCCTGCAAGTCTTCCAGAATGTAAAGATTACTCCTACATAGTCAAATAACTTTTTAATGCCAGTCTAGACAACAAATGATAACAGTCTGCTCTCTTAACAGCCTGATCAGCATACACTGTGATTTGGCTAAATGACTTGTAAGATTTATTTTAGACAGGTCAGTGTTTCACATGTGCATAAAGGGTTTAATAAAACTTACTGCAGAGTCTGAGCTTTACTTTGATCCTTTAACATATATTTAAAAAGCACACTAAATGTCTCAAAAGAGTTAGCAAACAGATATGTACWAACATTAGTGCTGAAATCCTACAAGATGAGGCAAGACAAGCATTTTTATGCAGCTTTATCCTTTTGCAGTGCTGCTAACCAGACAGTATTATTTCTCACTGAAGTGACTAAGACTTACTCAAAATCTCAAATATTTAGGCAGCATACTGTCTTGATGGATTACACTCCTTGATTTCTTTAGTACTCTGCCCTGGCTACAAGGCAGCTCCACATTTAATTTATGGTGGAATTTTATAACAAGGTATCTGTGAACATGAGTTCTGCCATTATTATCTCCCAGAGTTATTTAGTGTGATTCAATGCTATACTGTCCCACAATTTAGTTTTCCATATTGCTTTCTTTTTTTTAAGGAGAAAAAAAAAAAAAAAAAAAAAAAAAACTCACAGAAAACACATAAAAGCATCACACAAGTAAGTTGTTTCATGGAGAAGAGGAAGTTTGCCAGCTAGGAAAGGGACAGTTGGAGCTTTTGGCATCAGAGTGCCAGCTTGGTATTGCTGGAAAAGCACACTGTTTGCATGCTTCTACAAAAAGAATCTGCAGTGAAACAGCTCATATTGACACTACCCCACTTTTACCCCACAGCTGACTGGAAAAAGGCATCTTCAAGACAGAGGACCTGTTGGTCAGCCCAACCTTCATTTCCTGCAAAATGAGAATAAGTCCTCTGGGAAAGCATTTCCAAGCACATGGAGAACAGGAAGTGAATGGGAGCAGCCAGCACAGATGTATCCCAGGCAGACTGTGCCTGCTCGTATTGCCTGCTGTGATGAGACAACAGGCTCTGCAGACCAGGGGGAGCAGTGAATGTCRTTTACTGTGACTTTAACAAGGCTGTCAGAGCCCCCCCCGGCAGGCTGGAGGGTGGGGCTGACACTCAGATAAACCTCAACAAACAGAAAATGTGTCAACAGAAACCACAGAAAGCTCAAACAGAAAGCCCTGCACCTGGGAACCCCATGAATCAGGACAGCCTGGGCACAGACTACCTAGGCAGCAGCTCCACTCAAAAAGACCGGGGGTTCTGGTGGATAGCAAGCTGAACACGAGCCAGCAGCAGGCCCCTGCTGAAGCAAATGTAGCTGCAGAGTGGGCTGCACTAGCGGAAACAAAAGCAGCAGGAAAAAGGAAATCATTAWTTCCCTTTAACCTGCACTCATGAAGGCACAGCTTGAATATTGCCCTTTTTGGGGCTCCCCAGTACAAGACAAATATCGACAAATTGCAGCCTGATCTAATTCTGAGGCTGGCCCTGCTTTGAGCAGGAGGTTGGATCAAATAATCTCTTAARATTTTTCTGTGATTCTGTTACCTGAGGAAAACCAAACTAAATCTTTACTATATAGTCCTCCTGCATACTTTTTACAAAGCAATGCTGTTTACCTGAAGCTCCTCTGTAAAGCAGTCACTGCCTGAGGTAGTTTTTTTAGTCTTTTCCTTGTCCGAAATCCCTTCCATGTAGCCTGGATTAAACAAGCTGCTTGATGCTGCCTCTGAAATTAATAAAGAAGTTGGTAGAATATTTTCTCTGCATACAAAGACACTATATTACCACTTGTATATTTGGAACCATTTCAGTATTGGCCAAAATAACATCAATTCTCAAATGCATCAAGATGCAGCATTTTTGTTACAGTTTCAAGAATTTAAGCCCCTACAAGAAATTTATTACCACAAACCCTGTTTTTAATCCAAAGGCAGTTCCTCTGATCATCTTGATCAATGTTTTCTAGTAAACGGATGAATCCACAACACAAATATACAATATGTATTAGCTGCATTAACTAATGTTATAAATTTGAATTTAAAACAACTGAAACACTTGGTATTTCAAGTGTTATCTCAAAGTAACTATTCCAGAAAAGATGGGGAAAAAAAGAAAAAAAAAAGAATAGGAATTAATTTTTAAAATTACACTGATAGAGTGAACAAAGAATGCAAGTTCTGAAAATCTGAGACAAAGTGATAAAGCAAACCAATTGTAAATATAAATAAATCATGTGTAACTAGAATTCCAGACAGGAAAAGTGTCATTAAAATTCAGCACCTGCATTTCTTCTTTTTTATTGGATTGTTTCAAGTAGAGTAGGTCCAAAAGTTGACTGAGATCTCTGTCAAATCCTTTGCCAGTCCACTGCTTACTTAAAAGCAATTTTAGTCCTAGGAGGGAGAGACRTAGAGACAGAGAGAACAATGAGTGTACAATACTGATAGGATTTTTTTTTTTTTCAAGATTTCAAACTAATATTTGTCAAGTAAAAAAAAAAAAATCTGATTGTTGGTGTAAAGGAGCACTAGACTAGAGCTGAACACAATTGGTTATTTCTGATAGAATTCAGGTAGAATAATATCAAAGAATACCTGGTGCTTCTGTCATCATCACTGCAGTGTTCGACAATTACAGGTTTGTATGCCCACGTCACTACCTTATGTATCCAGACAACTGGCAGTTAAATTATCAATACATTTCTAGCGTCTTATCAGTAAGTCTTCGTAAGTTTCTAGTAAGATATAATGTATCATGCAGGTACAAGGTTTTATTAGTACTGCTTTCATATCTTTCATAATAAAATGTATTTACTTATAACTGAAATTCTTTGATGTCTTATCTCTACAGCATAGTGTGTAGCCCAGTGCCTGAGATGAGATGGCTTTTTCAGCTCAAAGCAGCTAAAAAGTGTACTTATGTTCCCCCAACACACACACACACAACCCCTGTGCTGCACGGAGAAGAACACAATACAGACAGGAACATGGGCCTTCTTAGCCTACAGAAATCCCAGAACTTGAGTTTCCCAGGAAGCCTGTGGGAGAAGGGACATCGGGAAATAGGCTGTTGCATATTTCGATAGACTCCTGAAGAATTCCTATTTCAGATAAGTCGTTATCCATAAGCAGTTTCACACAGTGGGCAACTCCAAACAATAACCTACCATAGGCATCTACATGATTTAGATGCGGGGACCAAAATATTCCAGGTAAATAGAAATGGAACCTCTGCTCTATCACATATGCACCACTTTGGTTAAACACTCGAGAAGAGAAAGGGGTCAGATTCCAAATAGAGTTAAGGGTTACCCCAAGACAGCCTGAGCTCTGCAACAGCAGGTAGCCTGGCCCCACAAGGCAGTTCCCTCACAGAAGCCTGCAGGTCTGACAACTCATCTGCCACTTTTTGTAGACTATGTGGCAATATCCATGGACCTTTCAGCTAGTGACAAGTATCATCCCACGGAGATGAAAGAACCAGGTCCTCCTGGAAGCCTGAAGAAACACTGTGCTAATCCCAAAGATAGGCATTTTAAGGGTTTTCTTCACCTCACGGTGGCTGTAGATATGACAGGAACAAAAGCTGTTACACTGGTAAGAGTTCTGAACTTTTGTGAAACCAAATTACTTCAGTGAGATGGTGGAAATGCTGTAATGCTTCTTTCTTTGATGGAGACTTGCATCTCTTCAGACCAGTCACAAGTTCTACAGCAGGAATGATCAGCCTATCACAATAACTTCAGCAGAAACCATATGATACCAGGATTATGCAAGTTTTATTTCACATCATATTGAAAGGAAGTTCTCTCTCAATTTTGAAGGYAAGAGTGATAAAAGCTGCCCATCCAAATCAAAAATGTATCTGACTGGTACTGCCTAATAAGCAGTCAGCCGTAAAAAGAAATAGTCCTTTTTTGTCTAAAGACTGCTTCTGCCATTGCTTGGAGACTGTTTATTGCCCTTGTCCCCAGAAGCCTAATGCTTCCCACAAGTAGTTATGACCATCAGTGATAATCGGAACATAAAAGCACTAGCGAACATAAATTCTTTTTTTCCCTGGTCTCTGCGGACATGGGAGCAGAGGACAAAGGGCTTTGCGAGACTTCCTTGGTATGCTGTAGAAGGCTTGGAAGGCAGAAACAGCAAATGGGACACCACATTAAATAGTGAAGAAAAGACAGCATGCTCAGTCTCCTCATCTAAAAGCATCAGGACAGAATGATTCAAACTGACTGACATATTCTTGGAAAGGGTTGATTCCAACCACTTGGACCTCTGAAGACAACCAACTCCTCAGCAACAAAGCAACATCAATCAGATAAGTAGACCTCTAACAGCCAGGGTCAGAAGGCAGCTTTAAGCAGAACTTTCCTGCTTCTGAACTAGTGAGGCTCTGCAGACTGGCAGACGTTCAGCACCCAGCTCTCCCTAGAGCAGCACAAGGTCCCTGCTACCCAAGTTCCATCAGTATCCAAACTTTCCAGGAAAGAAGACATCCTACACCACATGGGAAGACATGAACCAGGCTGAAAGTGACAAACAGCAACTAAAAGAGGTAAAACTACCTCCCTCTACAGAAGTAGGAAGGAAAAATAGGGACAGCACCTTAAACTATAACGAACATGAACAAAGCTGAGCAGGRCAAGGATGAAGCAGAACTGCAAGTTCTGTCTGTATTGGAGAGCTCTGAATTGAGATGTCCCTGTGTATTTTTAAACTGAATAAAAGTAGAACTAGAGAGATTATTCACRTGTATGATTACAAACCTTTGTAGCGAGTTGTGAGTAATGTAACAAGTTGCTGGGAAAACTCTGCAAGTAAAAGCAGCAGTTTTGTTGCCTCATTTCCCATGACAGGATTGGTGGTAGATGAAAGCTTATAAACAAGTTCATCCAAAACAGAGTGAAGAATCTTCTCAYCAACAGAAAGCAAGGCAGGACTGGATTTAAAAATAATAAATAGAGAAATAAGGTTATAAACRATGAGCTTTTCAACATTATCTTCCTCTTAGAAATGTCAGACACTGAGCAATTAGCTGCACCAATGATCTGATCCAGGATGGGRAAAAAAGGATGTGAACAGTTTTGTGCATGTGTRTAAGTTCATATTTTCATGTTAATTCCAATTAGCATCAGAAAAATAATGCTACCAACTCATTCATGACTTCCAGTGGCTCAGGGGCAGTACTAGCACTCATACAATGATTCCCATTGCCTCAGTTTAACAATGAGATAAAGAAAATAGTAAATTTTTCTTTTCTACAACACAGACTGTAGAAATCACCACAATTTTTACATTCAAATTACTCTGTTTTACAAAATGGTAATAAAATGATTTTTAAATCTAAAATTCAAAAGGAAAACAAAAATATAAAAGCAACTAACCTATTGATCTTCAAAATATTGTGTAAAACAGACATCATGATCATTGCTGTTTCAATGTCATCTGTTATTAGCAACTGTAGGAAATGTCCATTTTGCAAGACTGCAACACAAGAGAAATAAACAAAAAGTCAAGCAATCTGAACMATAGAAGTAATGAATTTTATCTGTTTTTAAGGCAGTTTTATGGAAAACAAATCATAACAAACAAAAATCAGTGTTCSTAGAGTGGACTTTCTCTACTCTGAAACTTAGAAGAAAAGTAAACTGTTTCAGTGTCTTAAAAACATGTTGAGTCCTGATTTTTCTGGTTTCAGAAGTCTGCTAGACACTGGTACTGCAATGACAACAAAATCTTTAGAATCTTTATGTTACACTTATGCCTCCTCATTGTTACAATTGCAGTGTTATCACGGGGGCAACACTATTCAGAAAAGTTAAGCAGGTCAAACTTAACAGTTTGTGACACCAGATATATTTAAAGTATGTCCACTTATATCATTGAAGTACATATTTTTATTCAAGTGTATCACTGCTTACATATTTTGTATTTTTTACAGACATTCTTCCTTTTAGTTAAGCATCCTACAATCCTTAAGTTTTTATGTTCAAAACAGATTCTACTTTTTATTATCATCTAGGAATCAATGTGACTGATGTTGGTCTGATAGCTCATTTTGTCCAAAGTTTTAGATCCTTGTCAATTGTGATACTGTCTTTGATTCATAAAGTTTTCTGGCATAGAAAAATAAAATAAAATAAATCAGAACCCTGTGCCAAGTCTATCCCCATTTTAAGGCCTGTCATCTATTGCGGTCAAGTTTACACAGGGACTGATTAAAGAGATCAAYTTACCAGAAAACCAGACAACTAACAGATTTTTTTTTAACAGATATGATGATATTACGATAGTATGAGGATTACAGAGGGGAAATTACAGTAAGATAACTTTAYTGTTGTCTCCAAAAGAATAAATATAATAATACTTCCCTTTAGTGGATCTTTACCATTTTAGCTATTTTTGCTTCTGTTGAATAATGAACAATTTAAAGGAATTGTTCTAAAGAGTACTTCAATTAAATTGAAAAAGAAATAGATGGAAATTKGCTTAAGACTGTTTCTTGACAGCTGTGGATGCAGTAAATCAATTTCGGGATGTTTTATGAATTTTTAATTTTTAATTTTCTCTTACCACACTCTGTTAATTGAATATGCCCACCGAACAGCCAGCAGATGGCATCAGTTACTGTACGGAAACAGTGTAAGAAACCTTTTTTTTCTTCATCCTGAAAAACAAAAAAGTAGATAAATGCATGTATATATGTCTACCTTGAGGACTATAGCTGATGTAGCAGGAAAATCTGTGTTTCTGCAATGAAAGTCAAGAAAAGAACCTGAATATCATTCCAGCCCAAAGATCAACTAACAAAGTATACAAAGAAAGCATCCACTCTTGAAAATATCGTAATAGGGATAGATCAAACTTGTTTACAAAAAAAAAAAAAAAAAAAAAAAAAACCCAAAAAACCCCCACTTAACATCACAAGAGAGGTAAGCTATATCACAGATTTAACCCACAAGATGGGAAATAAGCTACTTTAAGATTAAAGCCCAAAATAGGKAAAGTAGCCAAAGGTACAGTTCAAATGCAAAATATTGCTAACGATAGGCACGGGCTTCAGACATAGTTCTATATTGGAGTTCTGGGAGTAAAAGCCAAACCACTATTAAGTTAAAGCTTGATCACTGTATGAAACAGACTGTGTATTCAATTGCTTGTGATAACACTTGACTGGATACAGTGACCAGGAAGAATTCAGGTTTTAACACATGAACACATATATAGACACAATCAAAAATCTGTTTTCCAAGAACACTTTGAAGGCCACTGGAAACCTAAAGTCTTGCTGTGTGGACAGCTAAGAGTCTCTTGATGGTTCAAAGCTGCTGACAAACATTACTACACAACACTCAGATATCTTCCTCATAAAGTGAGCTCCCACAAATAAAACACTGGAGTGGCTAGTCCTATATCTGAGCTATAAATCCAAACCATCTGTCATGGTTTAACATAATATTCAGTTCATTCTGACAATGAGATACACACACACACATACACACAAAAAAAAAAGTTAAGGCGCAATATTATCTCTTCTGTGTTTTGACAATACRTTAGTTTCTGGAAGCTATTTCAGTACTTCCTTGACTTCAAAGGCTTGTACAAAAAGCAAATGAGGGCAGAACAAACTACGGCTGGTAGAGTGGGATTTCCAAAGCTCCATGAAATAAGCATCAAGTCTGGGTGCCCACTCACCCCTGAGACCACAAATTTTAAAAGTAAGAGCACTGACTATAACTCAGACTATATTTGCATTCAAAAGTAATTGTTGCCCACAAGCATAACTCAAGTAGCAAGTAGGCTGAAATATGTAATAAGAAAATGTGGGGAAATTACACATTGTGGTAAGAACTGAGTCTCCTGGGATGTCGTTCAGGAAGTTTGCTTCTTAAGCAGTACACATATATGCACTTTAAAGATATTGAACTAACAGAAAGTACGCCATTTTAGTGATTTTTCTTTTCTGAAAAGTGATGATGTAGGTGGCACCCAGCATTAATATCTTGTAGAAAAACTTTGACTAAATGCAAGAAGTCAGTGAGACAAAAAAGGAAACATTAAGGGGAAATAAAGAGAAAAAGAAAATTAAAAGACTTTTTCAGAATCTGGGAGGTTGGTTATGCAAATTATTCTAAAGTTTCTTTGTTGATTCTGTAACTCTGAATGCTTCAAAAGCATGAGGAAATTCAGCTTGACAAAACGTTCCTGCAAAGAGGGGTCAAGTTGTGAGAAAGTGCTCATATTTATTAATTTGCTAATATCTACTAAGTCCCTTTGGGGTTTCAGATGTATCAATGCAGAATCAGAATTTTAAAATTCACTGAAGAAATTATATGGCAAAACTGATTTCAGCATTTCTAGCTTTGGGTCTGCTACCTTAAGATATCCTTAAGATATCCTAAACCATACTTTATTTTTTGGTAAAACTGAATATAGTAGAAAAACAGAAAATTTGCAAAGGCTGAAGAAATTATATGCAAATCAAAAACAAACAAACACAACAAAACTTACAAAGACTGAGAGGCCCCCTTTTTTAAGACATTTTTCTTCTAGTGTTTCTCCTAGCCCCMTTTTTAAAAACAACCTGTAAGTAGTAGCTAAACAACTCTAAACAATTGTATGGTAATAAGCTAGTTTTGCACACATGATCGAATGAATGCTCCAAGATGACAGATTTCAATTTCTATGCTCCAAGACATAAGAGAAAAAAAAAGTAATTTCTGGAAAATAAAATTCCGTAATACAGTGTACCTAGAATAATATACTACTTACAGAATAGAAGAGCTTGGAAAGTTTGCAGAGGTGCTCTGCTTTTTTTAAGCTATAGAATTTAAATACCTTGATTGCTCGGATGAATCGTGCTTGCAGTCGTCTTCCCAAAAACAACAGGTTGTCTATGGCTGAAGGAAGAAATATGCTGTAAAATTCCTCAGGATCTTCTTTCACCTCTAGTCCCACACAACAATGACTGAAACAGAGGGAAATAAAAAAGAGGAAAAAAACCCYAACAAACACACAGGGCAACCTGAATAGTTCAGGACTTCTTGTGAGACCAGCTTTGAAAGAAAGTCATGTCATCGGGGGAGAAATGCTTGACTGGAACAGGACAATTCAAGACTGAACCACAGTTAACGGCTGTGACTAGCTCCAAGCTAGCTGCTTCAGAAGGATGAGCAATCATGAGGAGGCTGGAGACTGCAAGCATCTTGTTACTAATTACAAAGTAATAATTATTACAGCATGCRCTGGTTTTAAATATAGAAAAGTCACTTTCCTGTTCAGTTCCACAAGGACCTGTTCAGGTCTGTTCCACATGAGAGCTTAGGACTCTGATGGCCATCAGGAGGAAAAAAAAGCAAAACAGGAAGGCAGACATAAAGCCGATAGAGTGGATGCAGAGCAGGCAACAAAAATATGCATAAGAAAAAAATTCAGTGACTTTGTAACTTTCCTCTACTTGAGGAATACATGTGCACTAGAAATCAGTTCCTCAGATCTGAATTTTATGATTTTGTCATTTCTGGAAGACTATTCACAAGAAATGGCTCTGCAAGTTTCACAACAGGCAGTTTTTTTTTTTTTTAGTCTGTACTCCGCACTGAAACTAGTGCAACAAAAGTTTTCAAAGCTTTTTATGAATTTTGTTTTCTGACATGTTATCTGAGCTTGCTTAGCTTGCTGTGAACGTGTACATGTGAAGCTCTGCTTACCAAAACCCTCAGAAAGCAAATATTTACAACTAAAACAAATTTCATTTTTCTTCGAAAGTTGAAATAGCTTGTAAGAGATTATTTAAGTATTAAATAGCCCTGGCATCAAATCTCATATCTCTTAGTTAAATTCCAACTTTACAAATTCATATTGTAGATATGATATACATAAAAGATGGGTAATTTTGTCATGTCTTAGAGCACTGCTCTCCAGTTAACCCAAAATCAGATACAACTTGGGAAAAACCTGAAAGTTAAATTGGTTTCCTGAGACTGAAAACTGAGATTGGATCATTTGATTTCAGTTTACTGTAGCTGTGAATTAAACTAAATTATGATCTTATTAAACCACTACATAAAGCTACCTGGTCTGCATTAATTGTATCGTCTACTATATTTAAGTTTAAAATGGATATACTGATTCAAGCCAAGCGGTTAGTTATCAGACTGAATATTTTTGCAAATGAATTTTAAATAATGATTTTAAAAATAACTGCCATTCAAAATTATCAATTATTGGCAAGAATTATGACATAGATGAGTAAGTGACTCCAGCACATAATCTGTCCTACCAGTTTGCCCTGCTCAGGGAAACACAATGCAAATGGATTAAACAGGACGGATCAGGCTATGCCTGACCCCTCTGCTCTTGACKGCTCCCTGCACTTTAACCCTGGCCTTTCCTGAACAACAAGGCTTGTTCTGCATAGCAGCCATYGCACTGCAGCTCAAAAAGAGAAAGAACAAGAGGAAAGACCAGAAGGAAATAAGAAGAAACCTTCTGGGCAGTTTTTCTTACCTTAGTATCTCTGCYAGCTGGGCAGCCGTGGCCCAGCCTCCCTGCAGTCGAGAGTAGTCTTGTCTGAGGACCAGCACGCAGTACTGAGTAAGATCATAGTAGTGTATTTCTTGCCTAATTTTTTTTGATTCTTTACATTCCAAGGAAGCACCATTTAAAATTTCTGTGGGAAGAAAGTGGGAAATAGGCTAGAAGGAGCATATGATTCTGACGCAAAGGAATGATTATTTTTTAAAAATCATAAAATGTGTAAAAATGATAAAATGTGTACAAACACGAAGATTGGTGTAATTCTCAAAGTGGTAACACTGAACATCTTATTGGCACTCCTACAGCTACAAGTATTTATTAGATTGTATGTCAATTAGAAAGAACATTTGAGCTTAAATTTCCATTTTTTCATGATATTCAATATATTTCAATATATTTCAATATATATTTCAATACATTCAAGCAGTAAAACTACATCCCAGATAATGTATTTCTATCTGTACGATTTTCCTAGGCCAAATAAAACTACAGTGAAAAGCCATGTGAAATGTATTACCTCCTAAACTGGGATATAATTATAAGAACTGGGCCTAAATTATTTCCACTGTATCCATGGGCAGTAGACAAGAGGCCCAGGGGCAGACAGGGGGCTCACACAGGAGCCTGTGATCATCTTTCTGCACTAAGGCTTAAAAATTGGTTACTAACAATCACTCTCAGCCCCTCTGGATCTCTACCCAAAAGCGCTGGGAGAAGCTGAGATCCCTGCCCACGTTGGCACAGGTCTTACAAAAGCAGTGACAGAGGACGGGATGGAAGAGCTGCCTTCCATCCCCTCCCTCTCAACCTCCTCCTGCTCCCAGGCCAAACGCCACCCCTGTGCAACTGTCAGGAAAAGCTGCATCACCAAAACCATGGAGTTTCCAGCCCTGCGAGAACTATGGGGAAAAACATCAAATAAAACTTCTGAATTTAGGAAGGCAGAATGAAAACATCATCCATACTTCACTACCTCACCCCTTTATTCTATAAAAGCTGCCATTTACCCTTCAGCTTCAGGAGCAACACTGGCACGTCCTCGTCTCTGCTCTCTGCCACCTGAGCGGCCAAGAGCAGCACCCTGGGGTCCGCGTCGGCCATAGGAGGCCAAGAGGGGCCCGCAGCCGCCTCTTCACCGTTCCCTCTGGTCGCGAGGTCCTTAACCGACTACTTCCATGCTACCACCCCCGGCTCGGCCTCGGGCCGCAGCTCTGCCCCAGGGCRCAGGCTGAGGGGGACAGAGTCAGAACCTCCCGCGAGGCCGCAACTGGTGCCGAGACCGCAGGAGACCCCASGACGCCCCGTCCCGCCCGCCTCGGTCGCCAGGGGCGCCTCAGGACCGYCCCCTCCCCCGCTCCCGGCTCTAACGGCTACGCGGGGCCGCCCCCACTTGGGCCGCGCGAAGCAGGGGAGGAGGAAGGAGAAGAGACCGGGAGCGCCACTTCTTACGATGGGGAGCCGCTTCCAACSCCTCCCCGCCCTCTCCGCGCTAGTGGTCACGGCCGCTCTCCACCAACCAGAGCGCACTGCTAGCGGGGGCGGGTCAYATTTGCATATCCGCGTGTGGTCTCGCACCGCCCGCCGCCCCACGAGTGGAAGCCGCCGCGAGGCCCCACCCCCTCGGGCCAATCAGGGCCCGCGCCGCCGGTGGGTAGCCACGAGGGGGAGGGGCTCCGCCAGGGCTGGCCTGTGAGCGCGGGTGGGCGGGACCTCSTCTTAGCCACGCCCCCTCCCCGCGGCGGGGCGGGGCTTCGGCGCGGCGCCGGGGGACGTTCCGCGGCGGCGGCGCCGGCTCCCGCCATGGTGTGAGGCGAGCGGCGGCGCCGCGATGAGCGGGGCGGCCCCGCCGCTCTTCGACCCCAAGGAGCGGGTGCTGAAGCTGGGCGAGAGCTTCGAGAAGCAGCCGCGCTGCGCCTTCCACACCGTGCGCTGTGAGCCTGGGGCCGCGGGGGGACCGTTGCGACCGTTGGGGCCGTTGAGGCCGTTGAGGCGCGGGTCTGCCGAAAGCGCCCGGGGCTGAGGCCCTGGCTTGGCCCCGTGCTTGACTCGCAGGCGCCCTGCCAGCAAAGGTTAAAGGCAGCGTTAATGGCAGAGCCGGAGAACTCTCCCTGGGTGCTCAATCCCTGTCTCGGGAGGGCTGCACGAGGGTTCCCAGCGCCAAGAGGAGCCAAGTGCTCTTAGGGCCGGAGTCCCCCTCATTCAGGACTGCCGCCTCGGGGTTTTAGTGTCTCATAATTTATCTCCGTGATCCCCGAGGTTCAGGCCCGTGCACGTTCCCTAGGGAATGAGCTGTGCTCTTCCCTGGGGTGCAGGGTGGTGGGAAACACGCTCCCCAYGAGCAGATGGGGGCACGTGGTGGCCTCTCCACAGCTGCTGAGGGYAGGGGGCAAAAGCTACAAGTGAACTGAAACAAACGGGGGCACTTGAAACTTGCCCTATTTTAAGAAGGACTAAAAATCTCTTTGGATGCCTCCYACCCTTAAGATTTCTTGCTGACTCTTGTAATTTGATGATTTATTCTGAAACCTATTTTGAAACATCTCTTTCAGGCCAACAAATGAGACATAGAAACTTGCACATCTGTCAGAACTATCAAGGGCACATGCAAAATTATCTTTCTGACACCTGAGTTTTTGTTATAGACGAGCAGTAAGGCAGACATCTGTTGGCTAAAAATTTAGATTGGAAGGCCACATCTGGACACTGAGATCAGTAGCTCAGTTTTCTAAAGTTTTAACCACCTGGTGGCTATATTTAAAGGCAAAGGTCTTTTCTAGTTCCCTGTGAGAAACTCCAGAACTGTTTTATTCTCATACCTGTAAGATACAGTTTGGGGTTTTGCCTCCAACACTGGCTTAGCAGGGGCTGTTAGCAGTGTTCTGAGCTCAAACTTTTCTGCTGCGTGTATGTGCCTGGCTCTCAAAGGCTGTTTTTCTTGAGCAGMTCGTGTATAAGTTGGAGCTGGGCTTCCCAAGCCGTGGTCCGTGCCAACTGGCCGGGGGTTGCAGGCAGGATGGTTTAACTGGGAAGCTCCCCAGCTGTAACAGAGGCCGCAGGCTGCGAGCAGCGGTGCGTGCTGTGACGGGCTGCGTGGCCGAGCGCGCCGTGGCCAGGCACAGTGCTGTCTAATGGGGCCCTTCACATGCATGGCCCTCTGTGTCTGTCCAGCTGCAACAGGGTGTCTTTTCTGCAACAGGGTGTCTTTTTTTGTTTAAAGCTTCTTTTAAGGGATACTTTAGACGCTGAGAGAGGTAAGTCGGAAAGGATTTTTTTTTTTCCATTTCATTTCTTGACCAAAAATAAAAATACTGCAACAGAAGTATAGGTTGGCTTCTGACCTGTCTATTATAGTAATCTGAAATGGAGGCTCTAGTCAAATATTGGGGATTCATGTTGTCCTTTGCATTCTCAGTCACTTTTTTATACCTTATATATTTGGACTGGAGTTAACAACAGTTGTTTTGTTTGCTTTTTTTTATCCTGAGGCTAGTTATGTGAGGGATATATGTGTTATGTCCAATATGCTAGAGCTTAAAAGATTCCAGGAAAGCCTGTAGGTAATCCAGTTTCTTCTTTTTTAGATGATTTTAAGCCAGCATCTATTGATACATCCTGTGAAGGAGACCTTGAAGTYGGCAAAGGTGAACAGGTGACAATAACACTGCCAAATATTGAGGTGAGTTGGGTGGCTGAAGAGTAACAGGTGTAAGGAAATGACTTATTTCATTGTTGTAAGTATATACCGAAGGATATGAAGCTGTTTCAGAGCTGCTGGTGTAATCTTTAAAATATATTTCTAAAATTGCTCCAAAWACATAGAACTACAGAGGATCTAACCATTAAACAATTGTGCTGTGACTTTAAGTGTTCACTGTATTGGAGATATGCTGTAGCATGGCCCTGACGTGTTGTGTACATAGAAAAGCTTCATGTGGATGTTGGCAGTGCAAGTTTCCCCTTGRTATTTACTGCTGTAGTGCAGTTCTAAAATGGGAAAGACTGGAAGGGGAAAATTTATTACCTGCCATCCTTCAGTGCTCTGCTGATACTGTAACGGAAACCTCTTTTGGTGAAAGAGTCTCATAGTGAGCATGGAAATAAGCATTTAATCATTTTCCAACTAAGCTAAGTGAAATCATGTTCCCATTAGTCACCAGCTGCTCTTGGTCRTGGCTAGCATGACCAAAATGTGAATTAACTGATGACAAATTTTTAAAGGTTAGAAATGATCAGTTGTAATGGACTTGTCATTACTGTGATGGATTGTATTCTCTTTATTAAAAAAAAAAAAAAAGAAGCTATTGCAGTAACACTGATTGGACTCTTCTGGTTTAACAGGGCTCAACTCCACCAGTGACTGTTTTCAAGGGCTCAAAGAAGCCTTACCTAAAAGAATGTATCTTAATTATCAACCATGACACTGGAGAATGTCGCCTAGAGAAACTTAGTAGCAACATCACTGTGAAAAAAACAAGGTGGGTGACTTACAGGAGAAATAATTATCCTCTGCTTTTTGTGGAAATCATTTTATTGCTGAATTTGAATTGGGATGCACTTCCACCCACTTTTATCCCTAGCTTTGCTCAATAGAGTGAAAAGTCTTGTGGGTTTGTTTGTTTGTTTTCCAGCACATTAATGTCATTACTTTTGAGTATTGACTGGTAGAAAAAATAGGAATGAGTTTTTAAACTGAAAAAAGTGCATGTTTTTGAAGGAACTATTTTGTAATRCATTTCTAGAGGAAATATCTGTTAAGTAGCTTGCCTACTGTCTTCTGAGTTCTATATGAGAAAATACAACAATTTTTAAACATATTTCAGTAATACTGATGTTTTTTCTCCTCATACAGATTTTGTGTGTGAATGTGATTTGGTGTTTCTATTGGTTTGATGTTTTATTTTCAAKTTCACATAAGTCACTTCTAACAGAATTATTGAGAAGAACTCAGGTAGCCAGGTGTAATCAGGTGACGTAGGGTTAAAAAGTCATTGGCATGGTATTAAAAAAGTCTTAATGCATCCATATGTATTTATATGCCAGTAGGAAAATGTACGTAGAAATTTAGTGATGTGGATTGGAAAAGCATGACAAATAATTTCATAACATAAGGTACTACTTGCACCATGTCTTCTGGAATCATTTAAAATCTCTTGCTTTTTGACACAGAGCTGAAGGAAGCAGTAAGGTCCAGTCTCGTATTGAGCAACAACAGCAGCAAATGCGAAACACAACTAAGATTCCAAACAATGTAAAAAATTCTCCACCAAAAGAAAAAATGTTTCCTTCTTCTCCTATGGATGATATTGAACGAGGTAGGCAAAATCTATCATATGAATATACCATCATCTGCATCATCATCTTATTTTGCATGAGTTGTCTCTTCCTTAGTTTAACTAAGGATGGAATTTTGTTGTACTGTGACACTGGAATCAACTTGGTCAATTCCTGTTTGACATTATACCTCACTCTTTCTACTCAACGGCCGTAACGTATAGGTTACTGTGCTTTTCAACTCAAAATACATTTTAAATTACTGGATGTGACTTAAAAATGAAGTTGAAATTAAAAAAAAAAAAAAAAAAAAGAGAGAGAGAGAAAAAAGCTAAAAGCCACCATAAGTCAACCCTTGAGCAGTGTCATATACTGTATTCTTGAAAGACTGATTTAGTGAAATTCTCATATTTCATTGAGTAGGAACCTTGTTTTCCTTTGGAGAACAAGAAAAATGACAAGTGGTAATTACTTGCTGTATCAGTGCTGACAGGTGGCAATTTCAATTGACATCTGCCTCCCAAGATGGTTCTGAATTCCATTAAACAGATTTCAAATGTGTCATTATGAGAGTTTTTTTCATTTTGATCTTAAACTCTGGCCAGAAGTCTTATACTGCTAAAAAAAAATTGGCTGCCAATATGTACCAAGTTGTTTCGTACTGCCAGTCCAGTTTTGTATACGATTAAAGAATGGAAAATAATTAACAGGTCACTCCCAGCCCTATTTAAGTTCATCTAGTCCATCTCTAGGATACCTAACATGATTAGTTAACCTGTTCTTAAAGCCTGCCAGTGGCAGATCCTGTGTTCTCCTTGGCAATCCATTCCAGAGCTTCACTTTCTTTGCAGTTAAGTTTTTTTCTATTACCTAATCTGACATTAAGCCCAGTATTATTTTCATATTTATCATGCAAGTATAGAACAGTTTATTGCCTTATTTATTTTAGCAGATCTTAATATCCTTGAAAGCTGCTATGTGTTTGCCATTCTTTGTGTGTGATGGTACCAACTGGTTTGATATTTCCTYGGAAACTTTCATTCCCCTCTAGACAGAATCAACTAGTCCAGAAATTTCCTGAAGTTCAGTGCCTAAAACCCATTAAGTGATCCAGCTAAGATTTTGGCAGTGCCAAGTAGAGCAAGAAGAATGTTACACAGGTTTTATTTATGTTTAGATGCAAAGAATCACAGAATTGCAGAACAGCTGAAGTTGGCAGGCACTTCTGGAGACTGTCTGGTCTAACCTATGTGCTTGAGCAGGCTGCCCAGGACCGTGTTCGGTCAGGTTTTTTACATCATCAAGGACGGACACGCCACAGCCTCTCTAGGCAAMCTGTTCCAGKGTTTGGCTAACCGAAGTGTGGCAGGGAGACTTCTTTTAAGTGGAACTTGCTGTTTTTCACTCCATGCCCATTGCCTCTTCTCCTGTCACTGGGCACAACTGAGAGGAGTTTGGCTCTCTYCTGTTCTCTTCTTTACACTTCTCTATTAGATGCTTATAAATACTGGTAAGATGCCGCCTTGATACTTTTTCTCCGAGATAAACTGGAGAAAAAAGTTCCAGTTTCTCCAGTTCTCTCAGCTTTTCTCCATATGAAGGGTACTGCTGTCCCTTAATCATCTTTGTAGCCCTTCCCTGGACTCACGCCAGTCACTCTTCTGCCTTGGGATAATGTTTGTCACGTCTGCAGCTGCATGATAAGGTAAAACTATGTTTAGTGATCCACTGTAACTCATACACCTGCTTTAGGATTGTTGCCTACTAAATTCCATGTGGTTCTGTAATCGATTATTCCTGCTTAAGTATACTACCCTGAACTTTAGTCTTTTCAGTCTTCYTTTTTCCTCTCCTTTTTTTTTTTTAAGATCTCTTTAAATCTTTATATTCTAAGTTTATATTCTAGTATATCTGCAACCCTTCCTTTCCTGCTTGAAAATTTAAATTCTCTCTAGCCTTCTTTCACAATTCTAGATAGAGATCTTATTCCTTATGTTTTAGTATTATTTTTTAGCCACTTCCTTACAGTGTGTTTTTTGTTTGTGTGGTTTGCTTTGTTTGTTTTTAATATGATGATAGTAGGAAGGAAGGGGAATTAAGTAATAGGACTTTCTGCCCCAGTTAGATTGTAGATCAGTCACTTTGGTCTTTCTTCTCCAGAAAGCCTGGAATGGATAATMCAAGTTACTGTATAAAACTACCACTATATACCATGGTTCAGTGGTGTTTCAGACTTCTTATTTCAGCAGTATCCTTGTACTTTAGACCAATTATTGTGTACCCTTTCTGCAATACTGAACATCCTCTATATGCTGGAGTGCACCAGGTATATGTCATGAATGCACAGTGTGCAAGACAATCTATAAAATTGTATCCTCTGTAATATTTTGCTCGCGTGACTGATTTAACCAAGAGTATAAGTTCATTGAGTCAGACTGATGTGTTAACTTCCAGTATTTCTTGTCTACTTGTTCTAGCTTTTTTTCCCCAGACTTATAAAGAGAACAAGAACACGGTGAAATCCTCYTGGTTTGAAATTGTCGAGTTCCTTTGGGTCTTCTGTATGCTCAACTTGGTTTTGAACAAAATGTCAGGCTGTCCAAACACATGTATTGATTGCAATGCTAAACTGCTAAGAGGCATTCTGGATTCAGTGAATGTTCAATTTCATCTTGCAGCCAACTTATCCGTGTGTTTATAACCGTAATTTTTTATTCAGTGGAGGGCATCCTCAAGATGCAAAAAGCAAATACAGAAGATCTGCTAGTTGCAGAAGTTAAAGGGTGTGGGGGATGTACTATTTGTGGAGTGCAGGTTAGCACTGGGGTTCAGTCAAGCTTGTTTGARTGCTTGGCTTGAAAGGGAGAAACTGCTCTAACTATGGGAGCAGAAAAACACATTATAGGCCAGATGCTTATTTAGACCCCTCTTTTTTACTTGTTACCATACATAAATTCAAATGTTCTCTGGTATAGACCTGTCTAATACTGATTTATTTTCTTTGCCTTTTTATTTCAATTATATTGAATGTTAACTTAGAAACAAATATTTTTTTTTTGCAGAGCTAAAAGCAGAAGCCAGTATCATGGACCAGTTGAGCAGCTCTGACAGTTCATCTGACTCTAAAAGTTCTTCATCCTCTTCATCCAGCAGCGAAAATAGTTCTAGTGATTCTGAGGATGAGGAGACGAAGTCCTCTCTTCCTATGTCAATGCCATGTTTGCAGCCACAACCTACTGTATCTGCCATGCCACAACAGGCTGTCCCTGACAAAGATGCCAGTCACAACAGATCCCAAGAGAGTAGTGGTCATATGATGAATACACTACGTAAGTACAAAGACTATTCTTTTCTTAGTACACAATTCCAGACATCGAGGTTCTGAAAGGAAACCATATTGTTTTTAAGTATGTCTCTGTTATAATTAAAATTGTGGGAAGTGAGGCTAGGGTTTGATTGTTCAGTGGAGGTTTGAATTAGACACTGGGATAAAAGTTTCTTGGCCCCCAGAGACATTGAATTAAAGCTGATGCAGTTGAAAATATTTCCTAAACTCTTCTGGCTTCCTCCCAGTTATATACATTGGGACTACAGAACAGTAATTTTGTATTGAAAATATGTGAACTAACAGGGCACTCCCGAAACATATGCTTATAATTTCTTGGGTAGAACTATGGGAAAAGTACTATACTGGTAATACTCTGATTACAGAAGAGACAGTGTATTTTTAGTTGCTTTGGTTACTATTATTCATGGCATTGTTCCACTGGACAACATGGCAAAACTCTTTTGCATATAAAGGAAGGAGGCTATTTGCTTTTAGGGGATACTATCTTATTTCACCTATTCAAAGAACTGAAGAAGCAATTCAAAGAATTGCAAACAATTGGAGAAGTAATTCAAAGAACTGCTGTGACTTTTTTCCAAAAAGTGCTTACTAGGAGTAAGTTAGGTACCTAAACAGACACAGCAGGAATATTCGGGTGGAGAAGCTGTGAGTGTTCAGCTGTGGTGACTCTGATTGCCTCTTTAATTAGATGCCTAGCTACAGGCTCCCAGTTTGAAGAGGTTCCCATAAATCTGGTCTGCTAAGATCTTTAAAACTTTATCATTTATATGTAAACTGGTTATACTGAAAGCTTAAACTCTGGCATGTCTACTTGTTTGCATTATCTATTAAGTAATGAATATTTTTTTGTAGCTAGTACTCAAATACACAAATATCTATGCCACTTTTGTACTGAGATCAGAGATTAACAGAGATCAGATTGGACTGAAAAGTCTTGTGATTTCATGTTTACRTTTTAAATGCTGTTTTCATTTTGCTGCCACCATAAAGAACAATGTCTCCATGTTTATAATTCCCATAATTCTAATATGTCACTTATTTCAACCTTTATTCACTAATGAGATTCTGTGTGCCTAAAATAAGCATTCTGAAAATGAGCCTAAGCTCTATCCCCAGTCACAGAATCCCAGCCAGCAAAGTTTCCCCTGAGAAATGTATGTATGAGTACAGGTGGCCCAGGCTGTTAGTGCCAGCAATCTCCGTGGGGAAAAACACTGCTTGACAACATTAGAACTGGAGCAGGGGAAGCAGGTGACTTGGTTTGAGAACTGTGTAGATGAGTGTATGGGTCCTCTCTCAATAGCACCAAGCCTCAGTCTTGAATATCTGAGCTTGCCTTGGTCTGCAGTTTAATCCTCTGTACTTCTATTACAGCTACTGATCTTAGCATATTCTCTCCTAGCTTCCTGTATTGGTAACACTTAAAATACATTTCAGTGAGGCATACCCCCCCCAAAAAAAAAAGTCATTTTCAAGGCAAATGTGTTTTGTTCCCTTGCTGAGAAAAGCTGGAAGGAGAGGAGGAAAATAACAGGGAAACCTAGAGAAGCTGGATGGATAGCACATGGTTGGATGGCAAATGAGTTCTCAGTCGGGGTCCTCCACAGTAATGCCTTTCCTCTCAAATACTGTTCAACAAAAATAAAACACTGAAGCAACAAATGTCAGCACAAATAGTTTGCTCTTCTAAGCCTGTTTTGAGCTTTGACTGCCTATATACATGCCTGTAGAATCAGATTCATAGCAGGTAATAGGGAAGCTTTTTTTTAACCTAATACATACAGAAGTCATCATAAAATCACACACCTGAAGCTCTGTAGGAAACAGCAGTGAGGCCTACCCTCAAAATACTACTACTACTCTTTTTTTTGAGCTTTCAGAAGTTAATTACATAGTCTCAGGACTTGCATCATGATATAATTTGCAAGTGCTTGCACTAATCAAACTGCTCTTAATATTTAATATGTCTATTAATAATTTATTAAAACAAGAGTTCAATTTTTTCTAAGCAAAATCAGCATAAATTCACTATCTTAGCGTTATGTCTTATATACACAGCTCTCAGTGTATCTTCTCTTGATACTGCGTGCTGAAACAGCAGTAGTCTTGAAATAATTTTTCACTGTACTAGTCTAGCATTAGTGTGACAACTGGGAACTGTAAAACATGAATMATTTTTTTTCATTTCCCCAGTCTCCAATAACTTACATGAATAAAGTTAAATGTAATATAGTCACTAATTCAAAAGTTTGGGAAATATGGTAATTTACAGTCTATTTCACCATCTTCATATTGCTAATAAGCAGTTGGTACTGTGAAAATTGAGTTAAAWTTTTATTTTCAATTTTATTGCCAACTTATAAGTACAGTTGAGTCTACATATTTCTTCAGAGCCCTACTTAAATGAATGCTCTAAGCTGAAAGCCATCAGTTCTAGTCTGTGTTATCCTGCCATTTTTCTAAAGGTGTTTTTTTTGCTTGCTTGCTTWTTTGTTTTAGGAGGTARCAATATAAAAATGGATCCCACAGCCTTCCCTGAAAACAAAWCCTAATGCTTTATTCTGGAACTTGGAGTTCTTCTTTTTCCCATTTGTTGACTTTTAACAAGTATTGGCACTGGAACAGTTGCTGCACAGCCCTCTTCACTGCTTGTACCTTGCACAAACAGTGTTTCTTGCTTTGTTGCAGGGAATCACATATCACTTCTTAAGCTTTACTGATAACACTCTKTAAAGCAAAGAAGGCTAAATGCAGCCATAATGATGTCAGTGTTACTGAAAATTGTCTTCTTGGTGACACTTAGCTTGGCTTTTTTATGTTGAGTTACCCTCTTGGGATTTACTTTTTTACTCATCTGCAAAAGTGATCACTGAAGGGTGCTGCAACTGAGGAAAGAGCATATGAAAATGCTGTGACTAGTCGGGTTCTGTAATTTTTTGKCTGTTTAGGTCACTTTTGCACAGCCCTCAGATTATTTTTTTATGGTGGTTTGGCAAGAGAGATATGAATAAAACCATAGTGGCTGGAACAAATTCTTTAAAGTGAGTGAGAAGTTGCTAGATATGCTGAGAAGTCTTCCTAGTGTATTGCTCTATTTCTGGTTAGTTATCTGCCATCCCGGAAAGATTCCCTTCTTCTACCCCCTGGGTTTATGGGCATCTATTGCAAACATAATGCATCTTCTGACTTCCCCATTTTGAAATATATGTAGTCACCAATTTAAAGCTCCATGTTAAATTTCTTTTGATGTTTTGTTTGTTCACTTATTCCAAAACCTGTTTGACATAGTAGGTCACTGATACATCTTTAAGTGGTAYATCAAAGAGCTGCTCTTGATTGAGACACTGCTTTGTTTTAAAGCACAACCCAGCAGTGTTCACATGGATTGAAAACAACAACAAAACAACAACAAAACCCCTTTTGTTTTCTTATAGAATTAGCCATTTTCCCATTTAGGTAGTGTGAAGATGTGGGTAACAAATACAGGTGTTGCTTGTTGTGATCTGGTGGTGTTAAGTTAATGCATTGATGGCTAATAATGTCTTTCGTAGAGGAAATGCTACGAATTTAATATTACAGAAATGCAGTCCCTCAAAGGTTCTGTTTCTGAGGAGCTAGCTTTGCCAGGTTATGCTTACTCATTCACTTATGGCATGTTTTGATAGCGGGTTTTGTGAGCCCTTAATTGAAAAAGAGGAAAATTTTGACAGAAAAAAATTCTTGATAAAGACTAATGGTGATTTTCTTTTCTCCTTTTTTTTAAGGAAACGACTTGCAGCTGAGTGAATCTGGAAGCGATAGTGATGACTAAACAAATTTTGGGCCTTAAATGCATCACTTTTTTGTGCTAAAGTTGTCTTAGCATCTGTTTTGCACTAAGGTTATATTACCAGAGACTGGAATGAATGTTGTCAATTTTGATAATGAAGACATCTTAATTTTCTACTGACACATCTACAATTCAGCAGCATTGATATCTTGTCAGTGCTTCAGTTTATGTGTTTTTCTTCCAAATTACTGTATTTACAGTAAAAATGTGTATGATCTGATTTTGATTATTTTTGCCTCAGCCACCTGTTGTACTTGAAAATGATTTGTAACAGCTAGTTACCTTATATAAATAGTTATGGAATTGAGAAATCTGAAATTTAGGGAGGCAAGTTTCCTTCCTATCATTTAAATATTTAATGCTGACCTTGCAGCTCTTTCTTGTATGGAATGATAGGGAGAACAACTAAATGAGGTCTGCTGTGTCAGCCACAGTTTTTGTTTAGTTCACAGTTCATATYTTTAAGGAAACTGCTGAATAATGTGGTCCACTAAGTGCAGTTACAGTTTACAATTGTTCAACACATTGCTGAATTCTTAATTTCATTGTATTATAGGACTTTATATTTCTGMATCTAAGATTCCTAAGGGAGCCTGTCTATTCTCTGCCTTTTTATGCAGCTTGAACAGGCTGGTCTTTTGACAACATTTTTGTATCTGAAGTTAGRTAACTGCAGAGAGCAATGAATTTCTTTCACTTAATTCTGTAACAGAAATCAGAAAATTTCTTTGTAGGAGTATAAAAGTAATTTAATAAAGCAATATTTATCATTTTAGTGGGTCTGATTTTATTTTGACTGGTTAAGAATGACTACTTACAGTAGTCACGCTAGTGAACAAGACAACTCAAATATATGTATATATATATATATAAAGCAGTAAAATGGTTTTCACCCAATCTGCAGGTCTTAGGTGTCTGTTGCTCTTGCCTACATTGAGACAAGCACTAGTCGGAGTCTGCTGGATGATTGCAGCAACGCGAATGTACTACTGATTTTTTTTTAATAGATTATATCCAAATGTCATGCTAGGCAGTATTGCATTAGAGAAAAGGTATTTATCTAGTCTTATTTTTTTTCCTCCTTTGAATTTAAAGATCTGAAGAACTTCAGGTAAGAGTCAAACTTTTATCCTGTAGTTAGYTACTGAGAGTTTTGTAACTAACAGTAGCGAATGTCTGTGAGATGAATATTGAGGCGATAAATCTCTGTTCAGTCTTGCATAGAAGTCTCTCTGCTAGACTGGTGGTTGAATCCYAGCACAGTGACTAAGCTGAGGATGGAAATCTATGTCTAAGCCTGAATGTCATGGCATGAAATGCCCACTCAGTCAAWGTATACAATAGATGGTACTAGACAAGCTTATTCTCTTAACAACTGGGAGTATCAGCCTGTAGTTCCATCTAGATGGATTAAGAGGCYGTAAATGGGTCTGCCTCTTACAAAGGAGCTTTTGTTGCTACCACAAGACAAAAGTGAAATGCTCTCACTAAGATTTGTTTCCCATGCAATGGCACTTGTCCTTACTCTATGTCAGTTAATAGTATTGTAGTCTTGCCACTTCCCAAAGTTGGTATCTTTAAAAAGCAGGGTTTTTTAAGGTTTACACTGTGATAAGTCAAAAGTTTAATTTAATGAGTTTGAACGAACAGGTTAGCCTAGATAAAGGATGCTATGTAACAAGCACTGGGAGATTCTTTTAATTAAAACCTTTTGCAGAAGAAAATTGCACTGGGTTCCCTAATGGAACATGGCTCCTTTACAGGCTAGGAAGAAGGTGTAGTCAGAGCCCTGTGTACTGCTTTTGTGCAGCTTTAAGGCTCCAGCTTGAGCTCTGTCCTTGGATAATAAGGGGGCTTATTCCACTTAGAAGGCTTTCACCATCTTGCCACCACAAGCTGACTTTTTGGGAACTGTGGGTTGGTAATAACTKATTTCAGGAAATGCCATTTGAGGAATATTGTTGGTATTGGAACGGTGCTAGAGTGCACAGCTCTTGGCACCTGCTGCTAGTCAAGTCTGCTAGAGAAATGTGTGAGCTGAGGTGTTGTAGAAAATCTTGAGACAAAAGAAAGGCCTGTGAACTAAATAGAAAAGACGCACAGGAAAAGAAGCCAAAGATCTGGGGATTGATTTGGGTCTCATTCAAAACTTTCTAGGGGTATTTGTTTCCCTATGGCCTGTTCTGTGTTCTCTGTTGAATTACTCGCATCTCCTACTGCACATGTCATAATGAAATGACAGCAGTCAGAAAGTGGTTGCAGGAAGTTTTGCAAGAGGATGGAGTGATGTATTTTATCAGTAGAAAAAACTATTCACTTCTTATTTTGTTTGGATTTTTTTCAGTCTCTGTTTTGGAAATTCCTTTTCAATAAAACTGATTTTATAGAATCCTGTCAGCTTAACGAGAAATAAGTAAATCAATAACTGCTACAGGTTCTTGTGATTATTGTAAACTGCCTATTTCACAATATTCTTCTCAAATATGTCTGGCTTTCTTGCCTGACTCTCAGCTACTCTGTCTTTACACTCAGTGATATAARGCATGTACATATGTATGTATTTTTAAGTGATAGGAACACTTAGAAAATGATGATCATTGAAGTACAATTTTAGTACCTTTCTAGTGAAGTTATGTGCATGTTTTGGATTTGCAGAGCATCTGCATATCACTGATTAAATCCAAAACACYTTCTATGCCAAACGTAACTGAGAATTTCAGCTTTATCAGTCTCATGACTACTGCAGTGCTCCTACAACAGAGGACTCGTACAACAAGAGCTCATCTGAGCCTCTTCTCTTTGCAGAACCTGATATGTGTAGAAATTTTCTAGCAACTACAGCTTCAGGGTTGCAGTATTTAAACCTGGTAAAGTCCTAAAATGGTAGTAATGTTCTTGCCAGTTATAAATATTTTGCCTAATGGTTTCCAAACTTTGTCTATAAATTTTGCACATCAAAAAGATCTCTGTCCTACTCTTGKTTTTTGTGGGCACTACCTTGGGGCAAGCAGGCAGGCTAAGGTGATCTCTTTAGGGCAGCCTTGGCACCACTGTATTCCATGACTCACACTGGAATTATCATTTCCTTGTGGTTTTATGTCTATATAYAGTACACTTTGGAGGTCCTTGTCCATGATGCTGTAATCTGCCTTTTGGAAGTTATAAATCATGAACATCAGTCTTAAAAAACAATTTATGCATTTTTAAGCTGTTTGACAAGCAGTTATTTTTTGCATAACCTCTGAAAATCATTTTGATATTTAGGCATGGGTTATTGAAAACAGCTGGTCAAAATCATGACCTCAACATCAGCTGGGTCACAGCACTCTGTAGAATATACTATTAAGGCATTTAATATTATCARCTTTATTGCATGAGCTTTACTTTTTATTTTGAAGGGAGATTAGATAATTCTTCAGACTAAAGGACTTTAGTTAAGTGGCTTCTGTGCTGACAGGCAGTGAATCATCCTGAGAAGAGAGCAACAATATTTCTAAGAACTGCGAGTTGCTGGCTCTCTTTTGACTGATTACTAGGGAATCAAATAGGAACAGATCACCTCAGATAATAGTTTGCTTCGGCTGACAAAATTTTCTGTCCGCAATCATCGAATCATTCCTACCCAACACTTTCTGATTTTGTTCAGAATTTCTGCAGGAAGGTTTCTGAGAACAGCCTAACAGTTGAATGTTTTCTAAACAGAAGAGGTATCGATTGCCCAGATAGGGCAGAGAAGAAGAAAGAGCAGATGGATTAGCTCAGGATGGTTCCTAAACTGCATGTGAATTTCTTCKCTCATGCTATTCAGCTAGCTAAGTCAGCAAAGTGCCAAGCACAGTCTAAGAAGACATGGGGTATTCTTTCCAAGGAAATTTAAGAAGCATTAGGAAAAGAGAAGCCTCGAGTAAGGTTTCTTGTTTGTTTGTTTGTTTTGGCTTTGTTTGTTTTGTTTTTATTTATATACTATATATTTCTACTGTTCTCAGGAAGGTAGAGGAAAGAGAAATCCAGGTRAGGAGGTACTGAAACCCAGGCATGAGCTGAACTAATGAAAAGTGCTAAAAGAATCTATTGCCCTGACTACTTATCTTACAAACTGGTGCTGGAGAGAAGACTCTTGGAGTGTTTGTGCCAGCAGGAAGAACTMCTCAACTTCTAAACAGAGATACCAGCTTGATGTTACAGGGTTCTCATAAAAACCATGTTGCCCTTACTGTAKTTGAAGCGAGGGCTGGGAMTGTAGTTGTTTCTGTGGCTTTTCCAACCCACAGAAGATATTAGTGTGTTTGTTTTTTTTTTTTTTTTTTCTTCTCTGAAAAGCAAGTCCCTCTGCTGTGGTGAGGAAGGGGTGGAGGTTGGAGGCAAAGATGAAGGGGCCTTTCATCCAACAGAGAGGGCTTTGTTGCTGTACAACATGTACATGGTGAGCTAGCAGCTGAGACCTCTCTCAACTCGCTTTAAACAGGGCCCTTGTTACAGAACTTGTTCTCCATCTCTCCTCTCCCCTATGTCATCTTTCCTATGCAGCCTGGGTTCATCTGAAAACTCATACCTGGCGTGTTTCTCTAAGCGTGCTTACATGTGACAGAGGATTATTTGTTCCCTCTAGGACATGAAGCCTTCTTCATGCTGTTGCCTAAAGAAAAGTGGAGTGTCTTAGAAAGGTAATTAAAGAAGACCCAGCAACAACCCAAACTATTCTTTAATCTCTTCAGTTTCACTTCCACATGTTGTGTATCTTGTTCTACCAGTTTCAATGCTCTTGCAAAACTGTTGCACGACTTCCTTGTAGCAACCAGAAGGATTAAACTTGAGCTCTCCTAATTGCCCATACCTTTTTCAAGATCCTCAAGTATTGAATATCCAGTAAAGTCTGCAAAACTCCCCTTCTCCCACACCTTTTCTTTGCCACAACTTTGGCATAAATGCTGGCGCACATTCTCAGGTACAACTCTCCTAGTAATATGGGTGTCCACTGYAGCCTGAAATATCAAACCACCTCCTAGCCAGTTTCTTTTTTATACTTGCTTTGCTGCAGGTCATTAATTTATGAAAAGATTCAAGCTTTTACTTGTGCTTTGTTACAACTATTTATGCCAGTGCTAAATTCCACCTCTGAGTGTTCCTGAGAGTTCAGACATTTTTAAAGGCCAGTATCTGGTTGAGATTCACCCTTTGAATAAAAACAGGTTGGGGTTTTTTTTTTTTTTTTTTTTTTGGTGGCAATTTTTGATTCTGCTGGAATAAATAGGGAGGACAGATACATGACTCAAATCCTGGGACAAGACTGTAGCACAAGCAACAATAGATGGGAGGTGCAAATAAACTTTGCAGTAGTGTCAGCAGCTCCACATACAGGTACACCTGTCTGCTGCAGTAAAAAAGATTTCTAGTTCAGRCAGCTTGGTATTAGAAGAACAGACAGAAACAGCAAAGCAGCGGCACAAGGTAATGGGCCATTCAGAGCGTTAGGCCAGAAAAGTTATTTGRGGATTAGCTGTTCTTCAGCAACAGTCTGGAAAGGGGCCGTCTCCCCCATGATGTGCAACAACCTCCACTTCTGCACTGCATTATGACCCAGCTTTGTTCYCCCTGTGTAAGTTACCAATAGTAATTAATTTTTTTCATAAATACTTACCCATAAAAACATTGGCCAAATGTGACCTCAGGATAAGTGGGGAAAAATCYACTCTGATCAGCAGCTATGTTTGTACTTCTCCCTTATTTGTGCGACTCTCCCACTTAGGAATATGGCTGGGCTTTCCCCTAATATCCTTCACTAGTATGCTCATCTGTTTCTGTGTTTAGCTGTGGACCTAAGACTGTTAAGCTATTTAAAAAGTTCTCACCACGAGTGTATTGTAGAAAGTACCACCTGGAAGGACTCAGTCTATCGAACTCGGTGGGGATTTTTTACCCCCATTAATTTGTAAAACAAAACGTCTGCTAAAAGCTTCGAACCCATCCCTGCTTTTGCACTTTCTGTTTGACTCCGTGCTGGTGATGAAACAACAGCTATTCACAGGCGAATAATTGAGATCCCTGAGAGAAAAACTTGTTAATTTTTTAATAACATCTCGACTCTACTTATAACTCCACAGAGAGCCTTGCAGCTGAACAAGCCAAAGAAGTTGCCATGTTACACCAGAGCCTTTGATCCCAACGACCTCTGTTCTGAAACTAGAAGTGCTTACACTGCACAAATCTTTAACTGTAAAAAACTGCCTATGAGGCTTCCTGTGCCCTGTTGCAGGATGATTGCTTTCAGGTGGCCTCCGTTAAATGGGATCTGCCCTGTGACAGGAGGTTGGCAAATAACCAGTGGGATGGGTTTGAAGATGCTGATGGACGGGGATGATGTTTCTCTGAGGCCTTCAGAGCACCCTGGGTCAGGCGTGTTGGTTATTGGAAATGCAGAGGCTGCACGAGCTCCCTGCTTCCCTGTTGCTGCAGGAGCTCATGAGCCTCCTGGCTCTTATCAACAGATCCCGCAGCGTGTCGCCTCTCGGCTGCCAGTGGCTGCCTGGCAGCTCTGTGTTCCTCAACTCACRTGGCTCCAACAAGGAGGAGGGGTTGCACAAGTGGTAAATTTGTTCTCTGAGCTTAATGAAAGCTGTAATTTCAAGCTGGCTCACGCCTCTCAGGGCTTTCCAGCTCCCGGGGATAGACGCAGGGTGCTAGGTCAGGAGGGGAAGGTTACAGTCACTCCACACTAAAGTATTTGAGGCTGCATGGTGGCTCAGCAGCAGGACTCTTTGCTGCCAGGCTCTGCGGAGGTGAAAAATCACACAACAAACCCCTGGCCGCTTTCCTGGGCTGGGACACCCTCCCAGACTGGGATACCACATGGTGAAACCAGGCTCAGTGACTTCGATGGGGCAAGGAGATGCCCTGAAAGCATCAGAAAGTCCTTGCTAGGAAGAGCCACAGGTTCTTTTATCTCTGTCTTTAGCTCAGCCTGGGGCAGCTGAAGAGCTGTCCTGCAGATGTGTAGTTGTGATAGCTGGCGGATCCTGTGTCCATAGCCCATGCAGACGGCTTCCCCTCACTCTACTTACTCCCTAGATTGCTGTTTTCTATTGGTCCAGTTAAYGCAGGATTGTTTTGCGTCACTGCTGTGCCCCTTCTGGCCATCAGGGATCAGGCCCAGTCTTTCTGAAGGTGCCACTTGCAAGCATTAAAGAAAGAGCAGGTCAGAAGGGAACCCAGCCATGGGCCCTGCCCATGGTAGTCCCTTATTCTTTGGGACTGTGTTAGTCACCCATCCAGGCTCCCAGTCCTGGGATTGTGTCGGGACACAATCTAACTAGCTGCATGRTCTCACAGCCTCTGCTGCTCCCCATTCACTAGGAAAGAAAAGGGATAAAATGCAAATGTTTGAGTCACAACCGAAACGAGAGTGAGCAAGATTAGGCRAGGCTCTGCTGACTAACCCACTCCAGCAGCAGACAAGCATTACTCCCATTTAATACTGGAAGAAAAGAGTCTTAAGAGGCTGTGCGGAAGCCCCAGGGAGTGCTGGAAGGGGCCACCAGGACGGAGCAGGTCCAAATTATGATCCCAGGCCACCTCATTTACATGACACCCTGGGCCAGGTATGGTTGGGTTTGCATGGAACGCATGAGGATAAATGAGGATAAATAGCAAACCTGGGATGTATCTTTGCCGCTGTTGTATCTGATATACACAAGTGGAATCCCTTGAGGCAGAAACAACTTATCTGTGGCCCAAAATGACTCATTAGAAAGTGTTTCAAAACAGTCAGTATTTTTCTGAAAAGGCATGTCCTGATGAATTTGGCAAATGTATGATTTCAGATTACCTTATAGTCTGGGTTGTAAAAATGCAAGGTTAATGACAGTTTAATACAGGGCATTTCTGGTTAGAGTTTGGTCCTGTCTTTAAAAATTTCTAGTTCATAAAATCAAACAAATAAATAAATAAATCTCCCTGCAAATTAGAGCACAGTTTTCTCTGATAGCTTCATCTGAGGCTTTCACAGTATGAGACTACTAAGCATTGAATAGTGAGGCCTTGTACAGATTGCATAAGATTTATTCATCTCCAGCCATAATTCATCTTCCTCAGGAATAAAGTGTGATGGCTCTTAGTGAGTGGCAGTGCCAAAATATCTCTTTAGAGAGGTAGGCTAAAATCCAGCTGACACTGGGTTGGGAAGAAATTAGAGGGTYGGAATATATTTAGCAATAAAATAACTTACCTGTTCAGCCACACTGACAAACAGATACATAAATACAGAAAAGAAGTGTGGCTTCTTATCACAAAGAACATGTGCGAACGGKGTCTGAGGCCTGGCTGCTTTGAGTTTCCAGGAATCAGCCGGCAACGTATTAGCTGTGCGAAGATAAAACCATATGTTTGCAAGGCCTGCTGCTATCACTCTTTTGTGTGTGCGCTGAGATACAGCTCTGAGGAAAGAGCATTTGGTGCAGTAGGTTCTGGTCTTGACTTCAACAGGATGAAGACAATTTTACAGCAATTTTTAAGCACAGGGAATTCTTCAGTGCGAGGGAGCAATGGTCAATAAATTTTGTTTTTCATTTACAATGGTTTTCACTGCCTCAGTTTAATAAAATGGATTWAAAAACCTAGCCACCTTTTAAATTAATTGCATCATTCTCACAGCTTTAATGGAACCCAAATGACAACCTGAATTTACAAATACCTGAGCRGCATTCTTCAGTGCACCAGAGAGCTGTCATCTCACTTCCACTTGAATTAGATACGTGCACAGCTGCATCTGCAGTCCTCATTCTCTGCTTATTTCCAGCGATTGGTTGGGTTGGTCTTTCGGCACTTGGCTCCTTTGATGACTGCCAGGACGGCTCCTCCCCACGCATTGACCTTGGAGAAGGGCGTCCAGATAGTGCTGTGGGGAGGCCACTGCCAGCACTGGCCTCCTTCCCACAGGAGCTCCCTTTAAACTGAGCCTCTAACCTTTGGCTCCCACCTGAGCCAGAGAGTTTCAGTCTTTCCCAGAAGAGCTGCATTCAAATGCCCACGAGGCGCACGCAGGACTTTACTGGATGCTGAAAAATGTTTGCCACTAGGGATTGAAGTGTGAGACAGAGCATGGTGCTGAATTCAGAAATRTTTTGACTCTTGCTTTGTAAGGGAATCTGAACCAATTTGATTTGGGGCCTCTTCCCACAATGCTCTAGTCTTAAACTTGTTATTTTAGCATGCTGCATACTTTTTCTTCTTGTGCAACCACAGTTTGATAATTATGGAGGAAGGCAGACTGTTTACTCAAGGCCCTGGATGGAAAGCACCGAGTTTCTCTGAGGCTTGGAGCAGGAAGCTGACCCATGAGAGCTGGATTCTGTATCCATCAGGACTCACTGAGCTCAGACGGTATCTCAAGGTTATGCCATGGGGCAGCCAAGAGCATGACTTTTTATTAATATATTTCTTAACATTTGCCTGGGAAAACAAGGTGCTGATAGATTCTTTAACGAGAATGCTGGGAATTAGGCATCTGGCTGTTGAAGTCTATTATTAGAAGGGATTAAAAAATGTTAAAAAAAAATACAGTGGGGCTTTTTGAAACTTCTCCCAGTGGAGGTGTCCTCCCGAGGGGGCAGTGGTTGTGCAAATAGCCAAACTCCAGCTGTGTGTGCGTATTCATCAGGCTGTGTATCCATCCCCACCAGATCCCACACAGCCATGCCCGTGGGCTCCATGAGGAGGCTTCTCCCGGCTGAAGGGAAGTCCCATGTTTTGTTCCTCCAGCTGGGAAAGTGCCTTGGTGCTCCCACAAGGCCCCAGACAGAGCAATTGCCAGAGTTTTGCCATCTTTGAGGGGATGCTGATGTTCAGCATCCCTGCTCTTCTCCTGACGCCCGTTTTATGAATGCTCTTGGTATTTCAGTTTGTCTTGCGATATTGCCTGCTATTGTTGAAAAATTGCTCTCCTCTTGATTTATGTGTCTGCACCCGTGTCTGAGCAAGAGAGATGTGAAGCACTTGTGAAGGGAACCATCTCCCTCCCTCAGCTCCACTGGAGACTGCTCCTACTCCCAAGGACTCGCTTCCCATGGGTGGCTATTGCAGATAAACAGGAGCACATTTCCAAAGAACCAGTCATGCAGAAAAACCCTTTATGCTGCATTTCTGTTGTTCGTAAGTGGATATTTTCTCCCGCGTTTCCTGATGGCTGTCGCAAGCGTCTAATCCCATCTGTCACATCAAACCTTCCTTGACAGAGCTCTTGTCAAAGCCTAAAACCACCCTGAAACCCAAACCCGTGTTGCTGCCGTTCGGTGACTGCTCAGCAGTGTTTCAAAGAGCTGTTTGTCACTGTCCAGCAGTGACACCCGCGTGCGGGGCCACATAAAGTGTGTCGGTCCTCGGCAGCCTGGTCCAAAGCAAGGGCCGGTACCCTCCAGGTCTCAGAGCGAGGCCTCCACCCTGTACAGGCCCTTTTGCTCATGGGTTGCCCAAACTGCTCTGTTGGGTGCCAGAAAGCTCGCTCTGTGACTGACACATGTCCTGATCTCCTCCAGTCACGGCTCAGTCCTGCCAGCTGAACTTCCYGCTTCGCCTAATCCCGAGTTTCATGCAGGGTGAAAGTTTCCCTGGCGGAATACCAGGTGCCAGAGGGGCAGGGATGCCCTGGGCAGCCCGGRGACACCCACGGAGGGGCTGCCAGTGGAGGGGGCACCCATCGGGTGTCACTGGTGGCTCAGGAACACCCACACAGTGATCAGTGGTGAAGAGGCCACCTGTGAAAGATCTCTCAGGGACACCCATGAAGGGTCCAGGGCCAGAGCGGCCACCCATGAGCAGCCACCCTGGAGCCCAGGACACGGTGCCTGTCTGAGGGCCCTCTCCATCACCCTTCACRCTACCAGCCGAGGAGGCCACCGCCGAGCCCCTAGTCTCAAGGAGGGGCGTTCTTATCGATTTTCAAGGCTCGAGGGTGCCCCTGCGGCGGAGGAGCCCGGGCTGCCCGCGCCTCCCGCCGCGCCCCGGCCCTGCCGGGACCGCCTCCCTTCTCTCCCCGCCGCCGCCGCGGGGCCGGCGCCATCTTGTGGCGTGTGGCGGCCCCTCGGGTGCGTGGGGATGGAGGGACGTGGGCTCCGCGCGTGTTCTCATGTACCAGGCGGGTCCTGGAGGCCGAGCGGGGAGGGAGAGACGGTGCCGCGYTGCCTTTGCCTCTTCTTTTCAGGTGGGGACGGGCTCGTGCCGGCCGGGTTGGCTTCTGGCAGCCCTGGAYGTGTCTACGGGGGCATGCCAAGGGTCTGGGGAGAGATGCTTGGTGCAAGTCTTCATGTTTGCCCAAAACAGCCTCCCGAATTCGATGATCCTTGAGGAAAAGGGTATCAGATTCAATAACTGACTGCATTTGTCCCTCTGAGGAACTGGATTTAGCTGAGATTCCACAGACCTAGCTAGCATTAGAAAGGATACACCGTGTCACCATTTCCCCAGTTCATGAAGGTTCAACATCTCTAGAACTTTCCGTGCTTTTTATCCAGTGGCTCAAAAAGAAATCTCTTCCTCATGCCCTTTGCCCCAATCCTGGCTGGACCTTCATGGAAAGAGGTAGTTTGCACTCAGTGGTGTAAGGAAGAAAGTCTCTCTAGTATCTATTGAGAAAGGAGAGATTTCCTAGGTCAGTTGTGGTTTCCTAGCTAATACATTTTAGGAGAGAGGGCAGGCCTAGATAAGCTGCTAGTCTGATGCTGGGGAAATGTGTAATGAATCTTCTTCCATGAGCTCTCCACACAACTRTGGAGTCTCTTAGTGCCTCTCTCTGCGTTCGAAAGGGGCTGATGCTCCCCATCTTGTCCTTCCTCTGTTTCTGCAGACTGTAACCTTTACACTTCTAGGCTCACGAGGAGTGAATGTGCCATTTAGCACAACACTAATGACGCTGGTGCCTTTAGGCACAGCTCYGAGATGTCTGCTAGTGATTATTCCTTGCATTAACCCCATGGTGCCACTTCCGTTAACTTTGGGAAACTGAAGAAATAAATCACTTCTTCCCGAGGGTGTCTGTGATTCAAGTAGGGAGCAGCAATGTGAGAGATGTTCCTGGCTCTGCCGCTGACTCAGTGTGAGTATAGGCGAGTCATTTCCTCTCTTTGGAGAAAGTTCTTGTCTTTGAAAGCTGGAGGAGCAGGTGTCTAACATGAACTAGTGGCTGACAGTGAAATTGCTTGTCTAGAGGTCGTGTAAAGCAATGTTTTCTTCTTGCATAGTCTGCTTTTATCACTTACTACATCAAAGACGAAAATGGCAGAGGTCATACACAGAGAGGGAATGCTTTCTGAGGAATACTTAATTCACTGAAAAATACAGTTTTGCAGAATTAAATTGTGAGCATGGGCTAAGTTCAGTGAATTGTTTGGACTGAAAGTGTAGAGATGCAGCTTATTCAGGGAACATTTCATTCTGTCAGCCTCAGAATCAAATGTGACACATTTTGTAGATCTCTATTTTTGAGTAAATCACTACAATCTCTGGGAAAGGAGTGGTGGAAATGAGATGTTTAATGTAATCTGGACAAGGAGATGGGCTGGGAGCTGACTGAGAACCCTGAGAGAAGCTTCAAACTGTCTTGTTTTGGCATCAGCCTGTTTTATGGGTTGTGGTTGTTTTTGGCTCATTTGCCATCTGAAAATCCCAGAGTCTTCAGTGTAATAAACCTGGACTGATGATAGGACTCCCTGATACTTCCCTTATCTCGGAGTTACAGAATGCTGCTCTCACTAACAGGGATGAATTGGGCATGTGCCTTGGAGTGAAGCAGAGGAGCAGCGCAAGTTTCAGCCAAGGAACTGCTTAAAACTGGTGTCTCTTTTCCTGCCGCTCCTCAGCTGGCAGGGCTCTATGTGCATGATACCAAGTGACMCTCAGGAGGGCATGGTGCCTTGCTCTGCCACTTAAGTAGCAATAGCCTAGCATCTCACACCGTGCACTGAGAGGGACTTGAAGCTTTGCTTAACTCTAACAACCTTGGAAGGGACACCTGCTTTCTAAGACCAACAGTGCCAGATTGGAGCCGTTTTCAATCAAGATAAATTGTGCTGCATTCACACTGTTCTAAACTGCTTGAATTGCAGATAGAAGCTGCTATGAAAAAGCTGCTAACAGGAAAACCCTGTCTGTCTGTCAGTTTGGTAAAGAGCCCTAAAGGAGGAAGGGGYAGGAAGGAAGAGGGAGAAAGTGCTGCAGTGCTTTCCCAGGAAGGTGGTGACTCTGAGGTCATGATGTCAGGAAATGGAATAGTGGTCTGTTTGTTTGTTTATTTGTTTGTAACTGAGGGTGAGTGACTTGGTGCCTACATTCACTTGTGTTTGAATGTACTAAGGGAGAAACTGAGGTATCTTCCGGTAAGGACTTGCTTATGTAGGGCCTAGAATGACACGATATYATTTTAGCAGGAAGTCATGGATAACATCAGCTTCAATGCTTGGCCCATCCTTCAGATTGGGAATGTCTATGATGAAGGAATCTTTCCTGCTGACTGAGTTGGGTTTCTATATGACCCTGATGCAGAAGGCAGTGGTGATTYATGATGAGCAGTGTCACTTCTTTAGTGGGCTGATACTGGCTTTGTCTGCTTGGACTGCACATGTCTAAAGCTACGTTTGCAATGGGTAGATGAAGGGTTAGTGGAGCAAATGCCAGTCCTCTGTCTGGCCATGCAGTGGCACTGAAAGCAAAGCTAAATCCCAAGTGTGAGCTCCATCAAGGTGCTCTCCAGCTGTAAGAGAGGTGCTGGACAGGCTCTTCTGCCTGTGCTGGAAGGAGGAAAGTGATCTAGAAAATGGAGCTGTGGGAGGTTGTGTCTGCTGCAATTTGCGGAGCCCAGGGATCCGTGCTCAGCCCTGCACCATGTGGGAGCACACGCCGCCAAGCTGACTGCTCACAGCACGTTTTCTGCGCTCGCAGCTGGCTCTCTGGGCTGGATTTCACACTGGCTGTTACTAAATGAAAGTTAGTGCCTTTGCTGCTTGTGTTTGCCCTGCCAAATAACTGAGACTTCAGCTTTGTGTCCTGTACGACAGGTGTATTTTCAGCCTTCTTTTTGTTCTCCCTATACTGTCCTGTGGATGAGATACTGATGCAAAGTGCAGGGAAGCAAAGAAAATCTGGAGGCAGAAGCGTTAAAAACAGTCARGAAGAAGGGAGTCAGCGTGCAGCAGAAAAGCTCCTCTCACTGCAACGAGTGACAAAGGCAAAGATTGCCTATCGATCTTCTAAATTGCAGAGTATGCACAATGCAAGGAAGGGACTGAGCTGTTGTACTTGAAGTGACTGAAAATATTTTGGTGAAATAGTTTTGCTCAGAAGATACTTCTCAAAATGAGAGGTAGTTTTGATTAAATTCTGCTTGGATCAAGGAGGTACAGACAGTTGCATGCCCCATTAGAATGGATAGTGTAGGGGTTACAGAACTTGTCTTAGGGGGCAGAGATGTGAGAAACTGCTGAGTATAAGCTTGGGTCAATGTATCCTTACTTTATACACCAGATTTGGGGGCATTTATGAGTAGAAGTTGCTCAACATGTTTTACTCGAGCTGTTCCACTTGCAGAGTGTACTGGAGTACACATGCATGTCTTCCCCAAAAGGTTTGAGAGGCCTTCATTTTATTTTGAAGTGACATTTTTCAAAGTTGCAAAAATTGCTGTGTGTTGAGATCCCATTTCCTGTTCTGCACTTGTTTTACCAGATGAACCACAAGAGTGAAATGCATGCAATAGCTAATGGAATAGGACAATTAAACTCCCAAATCAATAGGTTTCTCTAGTTTCCAGATAAGTTCTAAATTGGGATCATTACCCAGAAGACTTGCTGAAAATCTTTGAAAATACATAGGCATAAGTTTCCTTTCAAGCTGTAGTAGGCAGTATCTGTTAAATAACTAGGCAAGCACAGGGCATGCTGAACCCTTGACCTGCTCAAATTAAACAATGCTGCCTGGGTGAATTAAAATAATCCTTCTAGAAGGAAGACTTCCGTTCTGCTTGGTTAGCAGATCAAGCACCGCGAATACAAACAGTCTCTCAAATGTGTGACCCTTTCCAATGCATCTTGTGCCTTGTTGTCCTTGGACAGTATCTCCTGCTCTGCTACTGCAACTCTTCCCCCTCTGTAAGTGAAGTTAGAAACTGCGGTAGACCAGTGCGATGTACTGTGGATTGCCACTTGGAGCTCCCTATGGCCAGACACTGGCTGCCCTAGGACTACTTGATTTCATTCATGATAATGTGCAGGGTGTGCTTACTTATCTGGGTGTAATCCTTTGATTGCCTCGAAGCTCCTGGTGTCTTTAAAAAATGCAAGTATTGCAACTACACCCCCCTCTGTTTTTAACAGTTCTGAAGAAGAAAACAGCTGGGCTTTGACTGSTGTGTTTGGCCTTTGAATTGGCAGAGGAATTTTAGGACTTTCAGCATGTGGTGGTCTGTATACTGCTACAGGTCCTATGGCACGTGGAGTGCTCTGCATCTACCCCTTCTGCAGAAGTCACGGGCTGTGGGAGGCAGACAGGACTGGAGGAAGCTTCCTAAGACAGTGAGATCCTCCAAAGGAACTGTCCTGTGAGCACCTCTAGTTTTACAAAAGCAGCAGGCAGAGAGTCCCTGCAACAGGAAGGGATGGACCCCAAGTGTCATGGTCTGTCCTAAAGTACAAGCCAAACATTCTTGGGATGTGGAATGCAGTTTTTCTTTTGTATTTATTACCAACTATTGCCCTTCTTGCCAGGCAGGAAGGTAGGAACCTGGGCTCCTGCCTGTCACAGCCCCTGCTGTCTGGGCCATTACATCAGCATTCCCCTCACCTAGCAGGTATATTGCTTTCCTCCTCTGCCGTCTGGCTCAGATTGATGCTGTCATTTGTGTATTGAGACAACTTGCGCCTATAAATCCTTCCAAATACCCTATTATTAAAAAGAGATCTCACCTTCAGCTTCGGGGTAAGGAGGAGGGCTCATTATGTTTCTGTTTGTTAGCTCTACTCAGACAGGCAGAGTCTCTCGGGGCCAGAGATAAGGCTCCGATGTGCGGGGTAATAACGGTCAGGGACTGGGTTGTGTGTATCAAAAGGCGTCTCGAGGGCAGGCAGAGACGTCAAAGACAGCAGCTGGCAGTAGCTCAGATTTTTACAGCTGCACTGTGAAGGCTGGTGACCTGGAAGTGGGAATTTGGGATTTCCAGGGGATGCCTCTCTCCAGGGCTGAGAATCTCCACTGTGGATGGGGAGAGAGAGAGGGATGTAAAGCCAGAGCCCAGTGCGGGGCCCTTTGAGGGGACAGGAACAGCCACCTCCTGGGCATGCTGGACGATCAGAGGCTTTTCAGCCTGTTCCCTCCTGCCTCCCAGAGGCCCTACTTCTATAGGGAAGGGGAGCTAAGGACCAGCCATACACTAGGCTTAACATACAGGCCAGGCTAGAGAGACCTCTCCGAGGTTGGACCTCTCTGTGCAGATTTGGCAGTGGATATCGAATGTCCACTTCAACTCTGAACTTAAAAATTCAGTGCTGAGAAAATGTATATCTCTACCCAAATGGATTGCATATTCTTGAGTTCTGGAGATTTTTTCCTCATTTTTTATTATTTCACCTCAGGCTGCAGGGTCTGTTTTAGGACCAGCATAATAACTGTCACAGGTTTGCCAGGCTGACAAATCAGTATGGTGCCAATCACAGTTATAGAGACCCTGGGACCACTTCATCATAGCAGCTTCACTCCAAGGCTCCCTTTAATCTTTCCTAATAAAATTTAAATGACAGTAGCTGTTCCAGTTATGAACCAAGAAAAGCTTCTCATATTATTTCCTCCCTCTTCTTTTTTTTTTTTAATGTTAGTTTCTCCATTTTGCAGTAATTTATCTGTGAGAGCTGATGTCTTCTAGAGCCTACTACGTGTGTCTGAAACAAGTGGCACTTCTGTTGAGTGACTGACTTTTCTCAGCAGATGAGTGAAACATTGCAAGGTTGGGCCATTGCCACCCTGTCAGAATCCAGGCTGAACTTGCTGAATCTTATGGGTGATTTTGACCAGAAGTTGTTAYTGAACTTGAATTTGAAGCAGCCTCTTCCAACCATCCTTTGGAGATCCCACTCACCCATGATAACAAAGCACCAATCTACCTTTTAGTCGCACCTGAAGGGAGGAGACTCACRTCTCTTACATGCATCCACTTTTCTCCCTTCCCTGGAAGAAGATAGTCCTTACAAACACCCACTACCTTTCCCTTCAAACATGAGTCATGTTAAATGGCTGCCTTGCTGAGAAGTGGGCTTTGCACTTGAGGGGAAGGTAGGGTGGTTTGTAGTGCCTTCTAAATCTTCCAGGCTGCACAGTTCATGGAGTTGGACTAGCCTGAGAAAAACCTTGCTGGCAGCAAAAATCAAAGCAAAAGTCAAGCCTCTTTCAGTCATCCTAAAGTGTGAGAGGTCGGGGAGCTGTTTGGAAATCCTGTGGCTTGAACCTCAAGCTGGAGGGAACGCACTAACCCATGTGAAGTAACATATGAAATCTAAGGAGGTGAGAGTTTGGGACTCATGCCTCTTCTGCCTCTGTTAACCTCTTCCCTTGGGGTCTGTACTGGGATGGCCTCCTGCAGCTCCTGCACYACCACAGACCCTCCCTGTGACCAAAGGGCTTTTTCTTCCTTTTTTTTTGCAATTGGTCAGTTCACACACATAAGGCCAYGGGCCATAAATTACAATCTAGGCATCTTCCATCTCCTTTCAGAGTGCCTGCCAGAGAAGGCAATAGCTGGGGGCCGTATCAATACTGCAGTGGTGAAAAGTCACCAGCTCTGTGCAGAGACAGTCTTTGATTTACACAAATATAACTGGGATCAAACTGAGGCCCCTGGACTCAAGGTATCAAGGGCCTCCAGGGGTGTATTACCTTTTCTTCCCTGCTGATGGAAATGAAGCYCTGGGAAAAATGAGTAGTGTGGTCTCATCTGAATTTTTTCTGGACTAGTGTTGCCTTCAGAAACTCTAACTGGCAGGCAGTACCTCTCTTCTTGGCAGTCTCAGCTGGAAGGACAAGGAATGGATGGGCTGGGAACAACATTTTTTGGCATTTCTCAGTCATCCTTATTACCTCATTTAGCTACAAGAGGGGATGTTACCATGAACATCTGTTTGTCATGTCTAGGTGGAGAATGAGGTGACATTTAGAAGACGTGGTATACATCCAAGTCTCTGTCGCTTTCAAGGGCTAATCACAAGCAGAACATCTTTGAAGGAGCTGACATCTTTGGTTATATTCCACGTTTCAGTACTYCGTGCCCTTCTGTCAGCCATACATCTTCCTACATGATTGTTTGGCTTGTGCCCACCACCATCTTTGCTCTCTTAAGATGATACTTTTCCCCATATGTCCTGTGGAGATCTTGCTCTTTAGCAAGATTGTGTGTTCCAGGGAGGGTTGGCCTTAGGAAACTCTGGCCAAAATCTGCCACCCTGAAGAGTTTAGGTGGAAGGTTCAGAGTATCATCAGCTCTCTCTGTCCTAGGTTACTTGCAGGTTGATTTGTTCAGAGAAGGCTTCCTATAATATTTACTTTGCTGACCACTTGCAGTACTTTGAAGATTTAGGGAGTGTGGATTTGTAAGGTACCCTGACATAAAATGATCTCTTTTGGGTGAGGTTAGTGTGTGACACACTGCTACTCCTAGCTGGGATTCCTGAGMAGAGAAAAGAAAATATTGGTAGAAGATGGCAATTCTGGAGGTTCTGCTGCTGCTGGCAGGAGGCAGCTGGGAAGGCCTGATGCAGGGGTTGTGACCTCTGGAGCAGACATCGACCTGATGGCTGGAAAGGTCTYGGCTGCATGTTTCTCTGCCCTATTACCTCAAATACTTATCTTTTCTACTCACCTAAGTCTTGTGATAGTGATCTTGGGTCCTGTTTGTTTAGGGCTTTGCTATAAGCTATAGCAGGAAATAAGCGAAATAAGGGAAAGGGCTTATATATTTCCCTCTCTTGTGTGGGATGTGTGGCAGTCCCCATTGCACRCCTCTTCAGTCCTTCAAATACTGTTTTCTGTGACAGCCAGCGCAGTGACCAAAAGGTTTCCTCTGAGGTCATGCATGTCGCCTCTGTGTTGGTCTTCCCCAGGGTTTGTGTCTTGCCTCCCAACAGCRAAGTTGTGGATAACTGAGGTTATCATCTCCTCCTTAAAACACAAATCTGAAGTCTGTTCTTAAATATTGTAGGACTCTGGACAAATTTTTTTCCTTCCTTGTGTATCTGACTCTCTTTCGACATAAAATGGGTGAGAATCTTACTTCTCAGTTTCAAGGGATCACATTGGTTTTGGCTGGATCTAAGCCATGTAAAGATTTTACAAGGTATGTAGAGCTTGCTACACACTAATGCCGTTCAAGGACACTGTCTGTGGTCTGTCGCTCTTTGGTGTCTCCCCTCAGAATCTCACAAATCATCAGTTTTGTAGCTTCACAGACCCTGTGGTGGGTGACAGAGGTCCAGAGGGTTATGACAACTCCAGTGGCATCCCTTTAAACCTCTTYTTGTTTTCTTACTGCGTTTTAAACCATGTGTCCCTCTGCCTGTCATTTTTTAGTATATTCAAATTGGTCACAGCTTCTAGCAGAGAGCACCCAAAGTCCTGTTTATGGGGGACTGCAGTATGAGTTATTACCTGTGAAGCTTGCAGTCAAGTAGTGGGTTATAGTTACTAATTAAAGGAAATGTCATAGCAAGAGCACACTGACGTTGTTAGAATTAATGGCCCAGAGCATTACTACTTAATGCACTTTCTAAAGTTAATGGAATTGTATTAATTGGGATCTTGGAGGGACTGAGGGACATAGAGAGCACATCGCTCCTGAGCAGCACCTCTGTTATTAGATTAAGGCTGGAGTAGCATCCAAGTTCATTCTGCCTTCTGTGCCCCTCTTACACAGCCATTTCACAAATGGGTAGCTCAGAAGAGGCTCAGGGGAAGATTGTTGGGACCTAGGATAAAAGGTGAAAAAGCCCGTTCCTCTGCCTTGTAGAGGATGCCCCTACCCCAGAAACCTGTCCTAGTAACTGCCAAACTGCCCCGGCACAATTCTGAAGGGACAAGGAGCTGGGTTCAAAAGTGCTGTGTGCCCTTTGCCCAGGGTCTGATTCTACAAAATCCACCTTCCCAGGCTGAGCTTGCTGCAGTGAGCGTAACCCAGGACATCTTGTGAGAGAACAAGCAATATGTGAAGTGTCTGTTAGACACTGAGTCCTTCTGGAGTATTTATCAGCTGTAAGTACTGGTAAATACTGTAGCTGTGAGATGGCTGCTGTACATGGTGAGATCTAATGTCAGGTTCTTCTGTAGAAAATTTCAATTTTGATGTAGTTAAAAAGGCAATTCATTAAGGATATCTACTGTCCTTAAAAATTGCTCCCCTCAAAGATGRTGTTTTTCAATAGAAAACCTCAAATTTTTAATAAAATGCTCTGTGCAGTTTGGTTAAAAAAAAAAAAAAAACTACTAAGATTTTTGATTCCAAACCAGACTGTTCTTATTTTCATCCAGATTTTCCACATGAGGAAATAGTTTCCAAGTAGCTCTCATAGAAAGTTATTAACCATGGAAGGAGAGTGGATGATTTCAGAAGAAGGGAAGCACTCACTCTCTCCAGATAATGATATTAAATCCATTGTACTTTGGGAATGGGAGTTATTATGACACTGTAAAGTGGCTGTAGCATTTTATCTTTGTCCAATTCCAGATTTAAAATATACTTAGCTGTGATAAAGCTTTTCTTTTTCTCTAATAAGAAGAGTATAGCTATTAATTGTATTTCACAATATTACTGGGATGTAGGTTCATGATTATCATTGACCGCATTTACAGAGTTTCACATTATCTCCTGGATTAATAACATTAATACATTAATATTTGCAGAAAATAGTGATGATTTGGTGTCAACTTAATCTCCTATTATGTGGAAGTTGAAATAACAGCATTGTTGAGCAGRTGCTACTTGTGAGGGAGGTTCCCACTCCAGTCTGTGCTGGTCTCATTCCCCTCTTGGACACTTCCAATGGAAAATTCCTGTGTTCAGAGGAATTTCTTTTGGGACTTGCCATCCTGACCTTATCCCACAGAGCTGCTTTGCTCCTAAACAAGCACAAAAGGCTCCTCGCTCTTCAAACCTAGCTCARTTCTGTTTGAATTGAAAGATTCCTCTTCCTCAAAGCAGAGTGTGTTGTAAAACAATCAGTGACGTTTGTTAAATGGAGAACACAGAGGGCAAGGACTCCATCAGCTCTGAGRAGACAGTGAGTGATAGTCTCTTAATATCTGAGAGCTTTAAAGCTGCTATAATATTCTTCAAAGTCAAGGCAGCGTGGTGGGGCTGCGTGCTGCTCAGCCCTGTTCAGGAGCAGGGCTTCACTGAGCACCATCAGACTTCAGCGGCCGCTGTGAGCAGGGGAAGGAATTGATTGCTGTGCAACATGCATCAGTGAAGAGGCAGATTTATTACTTACTTGCGAGTATCCCTGCAGCACCCATCACTCAGCTGGGCACCATGCCTTTGCAACACTGCTTTTCCTTCTAATTGTGCCTCCACTGCCCTCTTCCTGACTGAAATAATTGTGCTAAACTTCAGCGCTTTGAGGAGGGTAAAAGAGACACAACCTTAAGCAWGAAAGAGGGAAGGGAGGGGAAATATTTGCCTGTAATCAAATGGCAACTTGTGGGAGAGCTGAGTATGGGTCTGCTCATTTTGGATCCCTCTGACTTGTGAACCAGTGATCTCTGCCCTTGGATTTCCTCTTAGACCTTGGGCAAGATCCKCTCTTACTGAGGACCATCTGTATAGAAGGAGAAAGGTCAGGGTAATGACTACATTCCTAGACTTAAGTTTAGTTTAAACTGACTGTCTCCCCTTGATGTGCAGAGCTGTGGAGCACGACTGAGAGGAGAAGTCTGTCAGTTGCACATGCAGGACCCGCAAGGGCTTTGTGCTGGCCAGCRTTGCTCTTCTGCCACATCCAGCACAGGGAAGAGATGAGTGACCTCGTCTGTCCCCGATACATGAAGATCCGTCTTTGTCCCCGGTACATGAAGATGCGTCTTACACTCTTTGGAAGTCAGCTGAGTAACACCTATGTGGTAATGACCTGCACATTTTTAGCTTCAGGCTCTGTGGGACAGACCAATGGGAGCAGGATGATGATTTATGTCTTCGAACCTGTTATTTACAAATAGTTGTGTTTCTCATCTCTCTGTAGACAAATTGAAAAAGTAGTAAATTTGCCATATATAATCCCTTGAGTTAATGCTTGTGGGAGGTGTAATTTAAAATATTCATTTGTCCTGGGGAATTGAGCCTCAACAGCATTACTGTGGAAATAGGTAGGAAAGCTGAAAATAGGTGGGCACACTCTGTATAGTCCTTACTGTAAAGGATTTACTGTCCACATAGGCACAACAGAAAAAGCAGGAGGGAAATTGGGTTTCCTGAGCGGCAGGCAGATACCCTGCAACTTCACCTGGTTGATCACTGGCACTAGTGACTAGTTGAGGACTAGTTAAGGATTAGCTGTTGGTCATGGGCCAATCACTTATACCCTAACTGATTGCTTAGACCTGAAAGTGCAGCTCCAGATTTTAGTAAGCAAAAGGGCTACTAGCATTTTGGAATTGATCTGAAATGTAGCTTTACACCTGAGCTTAAGGAAGAGGTGAAATACAGCTATTTTCTGTTCTCTGTCTGGTTTCCCTGCAAATCTCTCTTTAGTGTGGAAAATGGATTTTAAGGGCTAATGAGGAAACCAACAGATCTAATTAAGCAGATTGGATTTTCTTTTGGCTTTGTAATTCCACCTACTTGAATGGATTTGGTTTCTGTGAAACATTTCTGTTTCATGAGATTTCCCTTCTGATCAACAAGAAGGGAAGGGATTGCCAGTTGTACTGTGGTCTTCCTGTGTGGGACTGTACCTCAGTTGCTCCTTTCTTACCTTCCTGATGGTGTCTACTGACACTACAAAATCACAAWTTTTTTTATGATAAATGAAAACCAACAAGTATTAGGAAGGCAGAAGTGGTAACAGGTTCATAGGAATCCTGATCAGAGACTAAGACACAAGTCCCTCCCTTCACTTTCCTGCTATACAAGTGCYACACACTCAAGTGTCTGTGAATACTTTATTTCTTTTTGAAGCGTTAATGAAGTAGGGGAAGAAAACTTTACCTGTTTGTCCYGAGCTACCTCATGGCAATGCTACCAGCAGATTGCAATGCCTGCATGCCCTGAGCCTTCTTTTCCTCATGTGTGTGCCAGAATCAGCCATTCCTCTGAGCTCTGGTGTGCCCCGTGAAATGGAGCTTTGTGGCAAAATTACTCCAGTCTCATAGTCCTGTGGCTAGTAGGGCATCTGCTTGCCTGCCTGCTTCCTCAACACTAATTAAATATTTCATGACTATGCTAAGACCTCGTAATTGTTTCTGATACTGTACAAAATAGCTCTTTCATGGTGTTCCTTAGCTAGTACTGCTGCTTATTTTAAAATAGCTTACCTAGACCTCATGCTCTTTGGTTTATAATCTCTATTACCTGTGCAGCTGCTAGGTGTGTTTGTTCYTTCAACCTGGTGTTTCATGTATCTGGAAGATGGTGACAGCTCCATATTTTGCAGAACCACTTCTGTTGCTGTCGGCACATCATCTAGCCCTCTCCCTGCGAGGAGTACGGTCTTTGTCACAGCACTGAGCCTCTCCCTTCCTTGCGAAGAGGCAGGAAGAAGAAAAACAACTTCATAAATTCTCCTATTTCATCACCTGCTAACTCCAATTCATCCCTATCATTTTTAGTGGAGTAACTGTCTTGTTTGCTTTCTATCAGGTGCAGATATGTCCATGACACACAGTGTTTTTTTGYGGCTATGATACTCAATATGACTTTCTCCTTCCTTAATAATCCACCTAACTCACTTTTCCTTGTTTTTATAGGTCTTTTCAGTCCCCTTGCTAGATAGTTCATATCTTTAATACCTTTCYCTTTATTGCTTGTACTCCTCTACCTTCTGGCTTAAATGCACTGGCCTCTAATGCCCCCAGTCTAGACTTGTGTAATTAACAGTGGGCTCGTAGCAGGTGAAACAGTAATTTTCTGGAGTCTCCTTGTCTTCTCTGCCCCCAATCTACCTCCTACAGATGTGCAATAGGCCCTGTATGCACAGTGCTCTACCTTCCTTTTCTGTGGCCTGCTGTCATTTCAGGAACTGGCTTCATTTCGTATTAGGGTTGGCTGGCATTTGGCACAGTGAAGCTAGCAGTGCWGGTGTCTCCCATGTGTGGATATCAAAGATACCCCCAGGTAGTGCTGAGGGGAGCTTGAAGCTCACGTCTGCAGATAGTCTAGTGCAAGTTCAGGGGTAGATTTGACTGTGAGCTCTAAGTCATGTGAAAATGAACAGAACTCTCCCTATAGGGACACCTTCCCATCCTTAAATGTATAAACTAGAAAAAAATCTGAAGGTATGCCAGAACGATTGCACTAAAGCTGTGAAGAAATCAGGAATTTCATTATGGATGGAAATGAATAGTAGAAAATGCTAGGGTGTTCTGCATATTGGACTCTCTCAAAGACAAGCCTGAATCCTTGTTCTCCTCCACAGGCCACTTTTATCTCTCTTGTCATCAATTATATGTGCAAGACTGGCTTCAGGTGGCTGAAAGCCATCCMCAGTTGGGTAAGCATGGGAAGTGTGATGAAGTGTGTGATTTCTTCTGGCCCGGTATCAGGAMCAAATTCAGGCCAGGTTTCATCCCCAGTCGTAGTCTTGCAGTATGTACCTGTCCTAGAACTGTGGCACTCRCTCCTTGGTTTCCACAGCCCTCTCTCATTGAGACCCTGCAGGGACCTGCTCTATGATGTCCTCTCCCYGAGGGCATCAGCAAGGGTAAGGGGCTGATTGCCCCTAATCCACTCCAGTATCATTCCCAGTGCTGGCCACAGGCTCTTCACAACAATCTGTGCCAAGAAAGAGAACTGATTTCTAATCCCAGATGAAGAACTTTTCCTCTGATCAATACATTTGCGATGCAATTATGTTCTTCCGAGGAACACAAGACTGCTAGCAGGAGGAGAGCATCTCCATGGACAGTCTGAAGGAAAATCCAGGGCCTTTCTTGTTTGCACTGAAGAGGTAAAAAAGTATCCTTCTTTTCTCTAACCCTTACCTGATTTCTWGTCTTGCCTTTCAGTCTGTAATACTAATGATGCTATGTGATCCAGCAGGATGATTTTTTAGCGAAGACCCAAGAGAGACCAGAGAGTTGAAATGTTATGAGGTTAATCAGAAAAGCAAAATGCTTGAGGAACAATTATTACTTATTTTAATGGCAGAAAAGGTGCACCAGTGTGCTTCAGTTTTCCTGGTGCTCAGAATTTGGATATGCTTTTAAGATCTTCCAGGCACTTGTATGTGCATAGCACATCCTGTGCCAGATATTGCTGTGCGTAATGGCATTTTGAAACCAAAAAAGTGAGGAATTGAAGTAAAAGAGACAAAAACCAAGTAAGACATAAGGGCATCTTACTAAAGTAGTTATGATTTTGGCATTAAGGGGGAGGCAGTGAAGGCTTTTGCAATGAAGAGGAGAGTGATGCTGAGAACTCCTGGGTGCTTTTGTATTCAGAGCCAAAACATGCAAGCAAAACTGATGGCCTTTCTTCTTGGATACCATTACAAAAATTAAAAAGATGTAGGGAAGAACACAGTGCATGGAAAAGAGTAAAGTATTAAGGACACTGTTTCATGAGATTTTACAAGCAAAATTAATTTCAGTCAGCTTGCAAGTAAATGCTTCCACATGGCCTCAGGGACACATTTTGGTTGCTTAGAATATGAAATGCATCCTGCTGTCGTGGAGGGGTGTGCGTGTATGACTTGCTGTGTTTAATTATTTATGTGTGTGTTTATTTTGCTGTATAGGAAGAGACAAAAACAGAGGTGGAGAGTGTTCTTAACAGTGTACCAGGCCTGATTTTCAGTGGGATTTTTCCACTCAACTCCTGAATCTGCTGGGATGGAGGTCTGTTCTCGTGCCTACAGGTTGTTTAAGTGTAGTCTGAGCAGTTCTCCTAGGGAAGTTCTACTAAGGAAGAGGTTCAGGATGAGCAGATGAATTGCCTGCTGGAAGGGCCAGTCCTTCCAGTGGCTAGAGAGACATCTTAATGAGTAGCTTAGACTGCAGCTGTAACTTTTGGATAGATTTGAGAGATGTTCCACCCTATAGCCGTAAATACAACTATATTTAGTAGGAGTTATCTAGCTACCTCTATGCTCAGGTGCTCTGAGAACTCTTGGGTTCTGTAGACTCTACCTTGCGGGTAGCCAGGAATAGGATATGAATGCCACTTACTGCAAGTAGCTGGGAATGTCTGCTCCTGGGTCCTGGAGAAAAAAATATCTTCACATGTGGACATTTAGAGAATAAATGGTAAAATGGAATACCATCATTCTGATTGCCCCCTTTCTTTGCACCTTCTGATATCAAATATATTCTAATGTCAGTCATGAGAACTGTTGGCTTTGGAGTTAATTCTGAAAGTGTCTTGGAGGACAATGCACCATTTTTCCTGTGCTATATAGAAATAGCTTCTATTTTGAGTATTTTTAGGGAATACTGGCTAGACTCTTGGGCACTTTGGGAGGAAAAACAAGACAGACATCACAGGGAGATGATCCTTTTTGAAAGGATTATTTTCTTTATTTCATTTTCTTTTCAAAATGCCCCTTATTGTCTTCCATTCTCAACTTGTCAGCAGTTTCAGAACAGGTAATTAAAAGTTCATATTCATTTATGCTTGGTGCCCTAGATAGTTTCTGCTTCCACTTTCAAAAGAAGCTAAAATTCCCAAGGGATGCTAAATGAGGAAAGTATTAGAGCAAACGGAGTAAATACAGATCCTCTAGAATATAGGGATGTGGAAAGCTTATGTAGAAATCACATCTCCTGACAAGACTCCTTAGGCAAGACTTTCATCACAGCCTAGGAGTCAGATGGCTTCCTGAATTACACCAGGAGGGAGTAGCTCTTGTCAAATGATACATCCCAGTATGGCATCTTTGCTTGCAATTTGCTTGATACCTGTGCATTTCAGCTTAACTGTCTGCAGAACAARGACAACATAGTGTTCACTCGTCCCAGAAGGTAAATGTGTGGGGAGAGTAATAAGTTCTCGAGATATTCATGTCATGGGACATTAGATCACAGCATACTGTGCACTGAAACTCATGCACTGCTGCCTGTTCTCTCTGAACATGCCATTTCTCATGGCTGTTTCTGTTTCTCTGGCTGTTTCTATATAAGCATTCTGGATTGAAGAGTCTTTGCCAGTGTCCTGAATGGGACCATTCCATTTGTGAGAAGTATTTCTACTCCCTATAATATGCAATGAAACTTCTGTACTCTACCGTGTGTCTCCTAATATCACATGTGCAGTTTTTCTGTGCATGTACATACATGGTGGAAGACTAAATGGGCTTCGTTATGCTATTCCTTAAGCATAAGGTTATTAAAATGTGAGTTCAAAGAGGTAAAGCCAGTTTCATAACTCATGTAGTGATATTCGCTCTATTTAATAGGGCAATTCGTTGATCTGCAGCAGCAAATTATACTTTTTTTGAGCATTTAAGTAGTACTTCCACTTGGCTTCCAGTTTATGAGGCAATTTAATATTTCCCTGGGCGCACTAGTGCTGACTGTACAGAACTTCTGGTGCTGGGCATTTTTTTCAGTGTAGAAGACCGAACAAAATTTTCTTCTTTTAAGTAATATGGGAACACCATTTCCTTACAGAAATCTCCCCTTTGCCCAGCCATAACCAACACCATTGCACTATGCCCGATTCTCTCAAACAAAAGTCAAAATGAGATGTGTCACAGGATGCCAATGTCAGGACTCCCTGGCCCAGATGGACCACAATGCTGAATTTCTGAAGCTGGCCTGGACTGGTCACCATCTCCTCAACAGCAGCAAAAGACTTGGTGCTTCTCCTGAATAATAAGGAGAACTCAAACACAGGAACTGGATGCCTGGAAGAAAACTGTCTCAGAGGCAGCCACTGAACAAGAATTGCTGCTGTCTCAGTGTTGAACTTTGAATGGCTTGAAGAAGATGTTTATAACCCTAAAGCAGTTTTGTTTTTCCATTTATATTGAATCATGAAATGAAAAATACTGCCGTTCTCTACACACCTTTCTTCACCTGTGTCCTTAGATTGTGGCTGTTAGGACCATCACTGTGGGCTCCTTGTGGGGCTACCAAGTCCCCTGTTTCTATCTTTTTGCAGTGATGGTCATGCTGGAAATCTACCAGAACACTAGCAAATTCCTGCAGACAGAAATGTCCCTATTCTAATATTCCTTGTTCTGAATGAATCTTCCTTAGCTAAATGCTCACCCTGGATTGGAAACATAAAGATGTTCATTCCAGGATATTTCAGAACATTTTGGAGAAATTGCCTTTAGGTGGCAGCAAGAGTACAAGAATTTTCAACCACATAAATATACTGCACTGCTGTATTGAGGTGTCTGTGAGCGAATGTAAAGTCAATTTTACAATCCTTTCACAGCCTAACACACATTTGTTTTTATTTGCATTTTTACAGCACATTACATGAAGTCCTGAGCCTAGACCTGTCCATCTGGTCCTTTCTGTATGTAATCCTCGTGTGGGGACAGTCTGGATAGTAACTGAATGTGGGAATGAAGCAGTCCCTGCCCAGCTGATTTCCATGTGGATCCAACATCGCTGACAGGTAACACTGCAATGGAGAGGGAAAGGCCAGGAGTTGGGAGAGGAGAATAGGGAAGACCACAGTTGTTGCTTGTTCACCTGTTTTACAAGTCAAGGCAAAACTGGTATGAGTCCTACTGCTGTTGCACTTTGCAAAACTTCCCATGTGTGGGATGGCGCTGCTGCTTGCTTATCTCCTGGGAAACTGAAAGATAGTTCTCTCTGAACCCCCTCATTTTCAGACTCTTCCTTCAGGTCTTGTTTGAAAGGAATTTCCCAGATGGTGTGTCCATCACATTCCCATGTAAATACTTCAAAGCGTATGGTTTGCTTGTGGAATAAGGAAGCCTGCACAGTCCTTTCCCTCTGGAGACTGGAATGCCTGGGGGTTTCTCTAGAGGGGGAAAGCGGATTCTGGAAGTGTCATCTCTCTGAACTCTCTAGGGAGCCATTCAGTTGCTTTCATCCAGACAAATATGTGCCAGTAGCTCTCAGTACCCCAGAGATTGCCCTGGCTGGGCAGGCTTTAGGCTCATGGAAGGCAAGGCAGGGGCTGAGCTCCCACTGCATCCTCTCCCTCGTCCTAGTCTGGTGGGGTCCCCATGACTTGGAACCATAAGCCATTGCCCAGGTGCTGCCCTCTAGGAACCTGCTCTGCTTCAGACCCATCTGCTACCTCAGTCTCACCGTTTCTCAGCACTAGTCCTCCRAAGAAATCCCATTTTCTCTGCGTATTAGACCCCTGCCTCCCTGAGAGGACCTTGGAGTGGCATCACTGATAGGGCTGTTTTTTGAGGAGCGAGCAGATCTACCTCATTTGTACCCTCACGTGGACTTGCCGCAGCTGCTGGCTTGATGGGACAGGCCCCAGCATCCTGACCTTGCCCGTCATGCTCAAACTTCCTTCCATTCATCCTGTCAGTGAACAACTACCGCTGTCTCACGCTCTCCTGGAGTCTAGCCATTTATCCAGCTTTTATGGTGAGTAAATAATATGCTCAGTTATATGTCTGGAAATAAGGTTCTGTACAAATTCCTCGGGCAATCAATATACAGAGTCATTTTATGTTAGAAATAGCTTGTTCCAAACGGCCATATATATCTTTATTATACTGTAAATTCACACACTGTCACTGGAAGCTACATATGCCTTATTGCCAAGCTTTGGTTGCAGAGCAAACTCGTTTCCCCTTTCCCTCTCCAAAACCCTTTTTCATTCCTTCTATCCCCTTGACTCAGGACCAAGGAATCAATCTGCCTCCCTCCAGTGAATCTCAAAATTCTCTCCTTCCCTTTCTAATGCAGAATTGTCTTTTTTTTTTTTCCATAAAACATCTCTGCAGCTCTTCTGCCTGCTTCAAATATTCCTACCTTATAGCTGTAGCCCCAAGGGGCTGGCAGTTTTCCTGGAGGTCATCTCTGTCCTCTGGTTCAGGTCCTTCTGAGTCTGGGAACTAATTTGAAGGGTTTCTGAAAGAGAACTGAGTAAGTTTCTAAGAAGGTTATAGGTCCCAAATTGGCTGTAGCAGGGCAAGTTTTCATAAGCGAATAGACACTGCCTTGCACTGTGGATAGGGACGGTGCAGAAGGGTGCTTACAGTGCCCAAGCAGCCAGCCCGGCTGCTTCCCAGCCCTGGGCTTTAACTAGCAATTCACTGGCGGTGTCACAGCCCAAGGTTTTTGACAGCTGTGAGTCTTCTCTGCAGGGAAAATATAAAAAAGCCAGGAGAGAGGCAGAGCATGGTGATTTTTGCAGGTGGAGAATAACAGCGCTTGCACACAGGCACAGCTGACCCCTAGAAACACTTATCTTTGCTCTCCTGGGATGGGGGAATGAAAGCTATTTGCAGGGTTAAAGATATGGGCACTGGARACAGCAAAGTAAGAGCCCACTGGCAGAGGGACAGCAAGTTCTTGCTATGGAAGAGAGTGCCCATGGTGGCGGGGAGTGTGGGCTGAGGCTCACCTGGAAGGMGGGAAAATTCTCTGCAGTCCTGAGGAGGCCATGAGACTGCTTCCCTGGGAAACTATTTTGCTTGTCAGGTTGAAATCACATGCGGCTACATTACAGGTTTGAGTCTAGGGGTTGAAACGTGGCCCACAGCCCTGAGATGGAGAAGTTTCTCCTGATCCAGTAAAAGCCTCCCATGGAGTAAGAGCATTTCTCTGTACTGGAGAAGGGCAGGCTCCAGGCCTCGCCCCAGTGCAGCCCGTGGGGAGGCCAGTACTCCCTTGGCCAGGGAGGCCAAGCTCTGCTCCAGAGGCAGGCATGGTCCTGCAAAACAAAGTCATGGCTGGAGGCAGCGGGCCTCCAAGACGTCCTTTGCTCTGCAGATCACCATGACCTGACTGATGCCAGGGCTAGCCTTGGCATTAAGGATGTGGCAGAAAGTTCTTTTGAAGGAACCTTTAGAGAAATGTGTCCTCCCCAGTCTCCTGTTAACTTGCTTGCGATAACACATCTATACTGCACTGTTGGTRTGGAKTGGGCTCCCAAGAAGGAGGGAGAGRGAGAGAGACTGCTGTTCRTCTTATTGACTGCTTGTTCACTTCTTTAAAAGTAATTAGGAGTTTAATCAGAGTTTCTATGGATTTTTGGGGGAATCTGTAATTAAAATCTGTACAGTCCCCTTGCATTATATACTGAAYTTTCTCTTAGAGCTACTCAAATATCTTTAATATTCTCACTTCCTCTAATGGAAACTGTCAAGTACCCCAACATAAAAATGAACAGCTAACAAAACCACTGCAACAGGCCACTAGACTGCAGCCCCAACAGGTTTTTGTTGTTAGGAAAGGTCTGATCTGCGATAACAGTCCAGGCAGAAGGTTAACGGGCCTGATCGACTCCAAGCTGCTTTTTCTCTAATGAATAGAGATGTTTCTTTTCATCAGCGTTAAGAGAGCAGCGTATGGAGAGGGGGAAGGGAAAGAAAAGCAAAAAAAGACATCTCRCTGTGAAGACATGGAGCCAGTCTCTTGATAAGCTTTCAATTAAGAGCAGATTAAAATTAGGTTTATCTRCTCCTGAAAATGCAATGACGTTAATGTAATAATACAATGTAATAACTTAATAGCCCAATTGGAAGTGACTCATCCACATCAGAAAGATCACAATTTTGCTGTCTAGTTACATGGAGGTTAAGCCTGTCTGTCCCTTATTCCTGCAGGCATGCAGGCATCTGTGGGGAAAGGGAAGCTGGATGGCAATTTGCAGTGTGGCTGCTTCTCCTSGCTGGCTGGTCCTCAAGGTRCCTGGTTCAGCATCCTTCAGGGCTGCTCAGAGGTGAGAGTTGGGTTGTGTGTGCTTGGGGAGATGATTAAGGGCGCTGATTTGCCTTGAAATGTAAATCTCCTGATAATTAGTATATTTCTGGAGGAAGGTATTCACTCACTGCCTGGTTGTATTTGAAGGGGAGCTAGGGTTAGACCACCTTTCTTACTCAGGGACTGCCCAAATTGCTGGTTGCAAAYCTCCCTCATTAGACCCTGCCTGATGGAAGGTCCCTGTGAGCTTAGAGGGGTTTGGGCAGTTCCCAGTACAGAAGCCTTTTCATATGCTGASTGTTTATACCAGCAAGCCAACTGTCTGAGGTGCAAAAGACCCAGGAATTCATCAATGACTTGAACGAGGGGACAGAGTGCACCCTGAGCAAATTTGTGGATGGTATCAAACTGGGTGGAGGGGCCGACACTTCAGAGGGCTGTGCTGCCATTCAGAGGGACCTGGACAGGATGGAGCGTTGGACAGAGAGAAACCTCATGAGGTTCAACAGGGACAAGTGCAGGGTCCTGCACCTAGGCAAGAATAACCTCAGGCACCAGGACAGATTAGGGGCTGACCTGCTGGAAAGCAGCTCCATGGAGAGGGATTTGGCAGTCCTGGGTGACAACAAGTTACCTGTGAGCCAGCAATGTGCCCTCATGGCCAAGAAGGCCAGTCGGATCCTGACTGGATCAGGAGAAGTGTTGCCAGCAGGGCGAGGGAGGGCATCCTGCTCCTCTACTTAGCTCTGGTGAGGCCACACCTGGAGTATTGGGTGCAGTTCTGGGCAGCGTAGAGCAGAGTGGCAGAGAGTCCAGCGTAGAGCAACCAAGATGATTAAGRGACTAGAGCATCTACCATATGAGGAAAGACCAAGCGAGCTGGGCCAGTTTAGCCTGGAGAAGAGAAAACTGAGAGRGGATCTGATCAATATGTATAAATATGTGAGGAGTGAATGTAGGGAGGAGGGGGCCAAACTCTTCTCGGTGGTGGCCAGTGACAAGACAGTGGGTAATGGGTGCAAGCTGAAACACAGGAAGTTCCATGTGAGGCTGAGCTTCTTTACTGTGAGAGTGACAGAGCGCTGGAACAGGCTGCCCAGGGAGGTTGTGGAATCTCCTTCTCTGGAGATCTTCCAAACCTACCTGGATGCCACCCTGTGCCTYGTGCTCTAGAGGTCCCTGCTGGAGCAGGGGTGTTGGACTGAATGATCTTTAGAGGTCCRTTCCAATCTCAACTGTTCTGTGAGTCTGTGTAATTAAACACCGACCCCTGGTTCTACTCTACTTCTCAGCCAAGCCCATGACATGCATTAAGGCCTGTGAAATCTGTTGGCTTCGATGGGAATTTATCTCCTCTGTTCAGGTAGTGGAAAAGGGTGTCCTGTGCAACATGAGTGTGTTACTGTTTGCTGCCCTGAGGTCAGATATTGACCCCTGCAATTAACCCAAACTGTCATCCAGCAAGAATCTGATKGAACTGGTGTCACAGGAGACCACAGGCGCTCATTCGGCTGATGTCTGGGTGATCTCAGACGTGCCCTTTGGTTTCAGGGAGAAAACTGGTAAATCCACCCGTACAATTCCAGACAAGCTAGAATTTYTTGCTCTTCCTGGACAGAGACTACTTCAATGTATTTATCCCTGGGAAAAGRAAAAAAAAACATATAAAGACTTTTTAAAATGAAAAATCCCCAGAGATCTTAGCAATCTACTGTTAATGCCTGTGGCTGTCTGAATGCAGGATGCATATYCCGTTCAAAGCTGCTGGAATGTGGTCATCCCACAGCAGATCATCCCACAGCAGATTTGGGCCCTGCTGCTSCAATGAGCTCCAAGTCCTCATGGTTTATAAAAGTGTATAGCTTTTTACTGTGACCCTGTGAGGGCCAGAAATCAGCCTTCCAAGGGACTGATGGCCAGAGCAAAACCTTTGTTAGCAGCTCTTCTGTTATATCTGGAAGTACCCACAAGRTTTACCCTCTATTTGATATTGCTGCCCTCTGTCTGATCACTCTGCCTGGAGCGTTTTGGTATTGGCACCAGTCTATGACATCTCCTGCTGATCAGTGCTCTGTTTTCAGATGAGAAACATCTACTACCACCTTGGAGGGCTGCTCGTATTTGCTGCTCTCTGCTGTTGYTGTGGAGTGGATGGCCAATTTCTTTCCATCCTTTCCCAGATGTAACTGTTGCAGRGTGGACAAGATGTTAACACCAGAGCTGCTGTTTGGCACTACCAAGAAGCTGAGATGTTTGGCTTCAGGAGGAGAAGCGGGAAAGAACTTCCAGTGCAAGRTAATTTCTGTTGTCTTTTGCTGCCTCTTCGTCACTCAGACCTCAGGCAGTGGTTGGCTGCTGTGAGCTGCCTTTTGACTTGAGGACATCCTATTCCGTCTGGGGGTGATTTGTTGGTCTTATTTTGTGGGCTGATCGACGCTGCAGCCTGTAAGTCATGTATCAGGAAAGACTTTTTTTCTTAGCTATGTWATGTTTCCTGGGGGAAGATATAAAAGGCTTCTCTTCCCTTGGCACAAAAACCGTCCACTTGTTCCAGGGGCTGGGGAYTGAGTTTTACACATAAGAAGTGACGAGATTAAATGTGTTGTCTTCTCAGAAAGAGTCCTCGAGAYGTTTAAATAGTGGTGGGTAATAACAGCAGTTTTCAGCTGGGAATGTCTAAGCGCTGGAATGAGTTACAGTGTCTTCATGCTGGGCACTCCGTTGTGTACTGGAGATGCCTTGGGCTTCAGCATGCCAGTGGCATTCTTGGGCCTCTGAGTTTATTTAGCACAACAAGGAACTAAAGAAAACAAATAAGAAACAGGGAACTAAAGCAGTTTTCTGGTGTGTCAACACTCACCTGTGCCCAAACACAACATTCTTCACAGCAGCATGTCTGACCTCCAGTGTGGGCATAATCCTTTACCTGTTGAAGTTAAGTGGCTCAAGTGCTGACTGCAGGGTGGGTCTTGTCACTTCAATGTCTGTGCAGAGCAAACAAATCCAGTGATAAAGACAGTGAAAAACAGCAGTGAGCAATCGAGGTAACAAGGAAAGATAAGTCCAGAGAAGAAAAAATTACTTCTTTGTCGTGGCCTTACGGGCTGTGATTTTTCCATCTGTGAAATGGAGTGTGTAGGACTGTTGTTGTAATATATCTAGCTTTAATTTGTTGTGGGAGTCTGTTTTTTGTTGTTGTGATGACATGGACTCCTTCTTTGGGGTTTAGCTTCTGTTATTTTCTCTTGGTTTTGAAGGAGTTGATTTTCAACAGTATTCCACTGATGAATGTGGGGCACTACTTATAAAATTGTAATAGAGAAATTTGAATGCTCTAARAGAATGAGACCTTCATCCTACGTATCATAAACATTCAAATTTAGCCTTTGTCAGCAAGAGCRAGATCATCTGATTGGAATATTTTCGGAGGCTGCTTTTTAGTATTTTCCTCTCACAACACTGTGGTCAAAATGACCTGCTGCATGGGCATGTGGAAGCCCATTGTCTTTACCCAGGGAGGCAAAGGTTAGCCAACTTCATTAACTGTGTGCTGCTTCTTGCTGGTGTGGTTTTTTTTTTTTTTTTTTTTTTTTTTTTTTTTTTTTAATAAGCCTAATCCCCTTCCTGTTGGCAACAAGGGTGTGATTCGTAAATGTGAATTTATATTTGTGAGTGTGTAAATAGAAATGTGGTTGCAGACAGAGAGAGCATGCAACAGCAGCGCAGTGGAGCTAGATCGTGTCTGTGCCACTGCCTGAATGTGGCCTTGCCTCACCAGGGCAGCTGCCCTGCATGAGGCCCTGCAGGAAGCAGATCCTGTGCCGGAATGGTCTGTGTGTTGTGATTTCCAACCTCAGTTAGTAAGGTGGAATTGTCCTTCATGGGTATTTCAGTGAAAGGCCCAAGCTTGCTTCTTCCTAAGGTGTTAGTGAGCAACACACCTAATGGCTACACATCGTCATGAGATGTCCAAGAAACACATCTTGTAATGGCCATGTTGTAGATACTGAGAGGCCAGCTAAGGCTTGTTACACAGACCAGGGCTCTCTTCCTTTGAACCGACAGCCATTGCTTTTATACAAGGAGGACTGCTTTAAAGGATCTGCAGTCACCTGATGTGTTTTGTGGAGGGGGGGATTTCAGCTCTCAAGAGGCATTTCTCTCCGCTATTCTCCCACCTGAGGTTTCTTTGTCATTCATTTCTACTGAAGAAGAACTTGAGCTACAAACTCTTCACTGCCAAAGAAGCATTTGGGATTGGGTCACTTACCTTGTTCTTAGACTTTTCCTTGCAGTCAGAGGCAGTCTTCTCACCCAGACAGACATTTGGACTAAACTGGCATTTCTGATCCCTTTTCTATTACTTTTCTTTTTCTTCCTCCTGGCCGTTACCCCGTCTTTGTGCCGAGAAACAACTTATGGGCTTATTTCTGCCTCTCTCCTAACCTCAGACCCTCCATCTCCTATGGGTATGGAGGGCGATGAGCAATGCAGGAACCAGTCTCTGGCTCCCAGTTTACGAAGCAAATCCACAGGAGAAGCCTCCCTTTCTTAAATACAGGACTCCCATGGTAATTCTGACGTTGTGCTGCTTCACTCCTTGCAGCATTTGTCTCCCAAGCCCATGCAAATGGCTCCCTGCCCTGGGCCTTGTTACTTAGCCAGAATACAGATGTTTAGTCTGTTTGAATCGGTTCCTCACAAATCAAGCCCAGAAACCTTCCGACACTATCCACTGTTCCTCTCCTGTCACCGTGCAGTTTGTCGATATCTACCTTGCTGCTGGGTATTTTGTGATGTTTATGTGTATTTTTAAGCAAGTAGCTTTTTCCACAGAACACTTGGAGAGCAGCAGCTGAAGGTGCAGAGAGGAAGCTGCTGAGGCAGAAAGAGCCAGGTGGATCCCACCCTGCTGCCTCTCCCTGACCCTGCTTGTACTTACTGAGAGGCTGGGGGATCCTTGCTGCCTGTGTCCCTTTTAGAGCCCGTTGCCTCAGACAAYAGGGAGCTGCTGGAACAGACTGGGAACAGGCTGTGCCACTGCCAATGGCCCAACACAAAAAGCCATTCACAAATAACGAAACTCTGAAACGTCCTGGGCAAATGTGTCAGCAGCTTGAATAGGGGTCRGTTTGGCTGTGGAGAGAGCTGACCTGACTGGGGAGCAGGGAAAGCAGCTTCCCTCTCTGCCTGCCTGGCAGAGAGAGCTCCCAACRTGATGGAGGAGCAGGTAGTTACTCCCTGCCCTGCCTCCTGGCAGTCCATGAAAAAGCCTGGCCAGGCCAGTGCTGCAGCTCAGGATCTGGTCACTCTGCTCTAACTCAGACCTTGCGTTGATATCCCTCAAACCATCCTGTCAGCCACTGGTCTTTCTGAGGATGCTTTGGGCAAACAGGCAGTGCCCATAGATAACCACMAGACTCAGCCTGTGGTGGCCTCAGCAGCCTTGTACAAGTTGCCAAAATGCCTCAGTTTCCCCTTTTTGTAGCAGGATCCCAATGCTSATGTATCAAAGAGGGGAAAGTCAGRTAAGGAAGGATGTTCAGGCCACTGTGAAAAAATCCAGCCAGGCACAGGCAGCACTGGGCATGTGCAGAAATTTGKCTCTGTGCCAGTGTGYGATCCCTCCATGGAAGTGTCATGCCTGTGGCGAAAGGATGCTCCTCAAATCAAGTCATAACATTCCCYCTACCACCAGATATGAAAGACATGAGCTCTTCTGCTTGTCATACCTGCTTCCTTATCAGGTTTTGCTTTGAAAGAAGTTTTTAAAGGCTCTGTTGAGTGGGAGCAAGTCCTGCTCCTGCTTCCCAACTATTTCATAGCCAATAGGCTGCTAAGGGATGTTACCARCAAAGTCTCTTTGCAGCTCAGTGCCTGGGCTGGAGCCAGCTGTGATGCCTGCTCCAGAGTCTTGCGATCCAGCCTGGAGGATGTGTAGGAGGTTGTGCTGCTGTTCCCAGCACTGGCGTGTTTGGTGTGTGTGCAGGTATCARCTGGATGTGTCTTCAGAGTTATTGCAAGTGCAGTCACCAAATRTTACCATCTGAAACCCTGTGGCTGCTTTGCAGAAAATGAAAGAAGAGAGCAGAGACCACCTGCTCCTTCACTGGCCGACATGGAGAGGGCAAATTAAAGGGCCTGGTTGATCACAGTTTTAGCTCAGCTATGCTGTGCACATGAGCAGCCCTGCTCTTCATGCAGGGGAAAATGCCTGGCCTAGCCCCAGCCAGGTAKCCAAAGGTGGCCAGCCAGGTAATGTTTGTCAATGAGGAATGTTCTGGGTGACAGCAAAGGAAGATAACTTGGTAAAGAGTTGTAGTTTTTAAGCACTRGAGAGTTATTATACATGTTATGTTACTCTTGGTGCACTCTAGAAATGTCTGGCTTTCTTTTTCTTCTGCTGGCCGAGTGAKCAACTCTGGTTAAGTGACTGGAGTCCCAACAGATTTCTGCCCAAGGAGGAAATAGAAAGATGGGGATGTTTTTCATGCCTTGCCACAGGCAGAAGGAGCCACAAGCAGGTTTTCGCAACTCTGCTGATTCTTTATTTCTAGTATAGTTTTGTAATAGGAGCAAAATTGGAAATCAGAGAAAATGTCACTTTGGTGTTAATAAATCCCAAGAACAGAGTCGCTGAGAGGCTATAATCAMTCTCTTTCTATACATGCACAGAGGTGCTGGGCATGTTTCACTGTTTCGCAGCACAAAGGACTATAGGGGGACTTTAATCATGTTCTTCCAGCCCTGTCCTCCTACTGCTTTTTTCTTCACATGAAGTGATTCAATGAAATTAAACCACACTAAATTTGGGTTGAAGTTGCCCTTACTCTGTACTCACCTTACTCAGGTGCTTCCTTTGCAAAAACACAACCTGCAATACAGAAGTTTCTGGCTGTTGCTGGGCTATTCCTGTAGGGTCCAAAGCAAAGCAAAGTCACTTTGTTATCAGAAAGTTTTAGTTTGCTCTGCACTGTCTGCCTGTCACCTGAAAAAGCTCTTAAKGATCCAGAATCAATAGAAGGTTGCAAATCACTGGTCTACAGGGATGACTTCTCTAAGATGAAAAAAAAAAAAAAAAGTTTTCCTTTTCTGGGTAAAAACTAATCCCAGAGATTAAGTGACTTGCTGAAGGTCCCTCAGGAAACATGAGGCAGAGATGGGGAATGAACCCAAGTTACCTGACATCCCATTTGATGCTCTCTTAACAAAACTGCCTCCCTGCCTTATTGGAAACTGAAAAAGAAACATGGGTAATGAACCTGCTCAGATACTTGGAAGAATGACTATGTTGCTAGAAAGCAGGTAATCCCTTAGATTTAGGAAACAGCATAACTTGTAAGGAGGAAGCTTACAAAATATGTCATCTGAAGACACTGACATGTTTAATGCATTTGGTGCCATGATTTGCTTTCCCTTGCTATGCTGTTTACATAGCAGCTAGGGCAGGGCTGTTTAGCTTACTACTGAAGATGAAAGGCTGGTTGTTTTTCAAAGCTCTTTGTGCCTCTTTGCTCCTAACTGGAGCTGTCAGTGCAAATGCTTTTTATTTCCTTTATCACTAGAGATCTGAAGTCCCTCTAAAGATTTCCTCAATTCAAAGGAAGATTTCTTTTGCTCTGAGTCCTAAAAGACCTGGAGGGTSTTTGCTCTTTTGTTTGGGCTGAGGACTCCACAGAAAAATGCCTCCAAAGGTACTTTAATATCTAGAGAGCCAATGTCCCATCTGAAATCTTTTAATGAAGGAATTCAGTCCACTCTGCTCATTTCTGTGACCTGCAAATAAGAACAGCTTTCTTTAAGCAGAGATGCAGTAAATTATTTCTAGTGATTATTAATTAATGTTATTTACAATGACACATAAAGGATGGAGTCTCCTGCCCCCAAAACAGCCACAAAGAGCCTATGTTGAGTGCTGTATGAACTCCACAAAGAGATCCTTGCTCGAGGAGCTTAAAAGCTGAGATCCTCAAGGTASTAGCATCTTCCTTATTTCACAGCCGAGGAACCTAAGCTATGGGAGGTCAAGTAATTTGCCCAAGATCTTGGAAGGAAGATGAGAGAGAGYTGAGAAATGAAATAAGGTACCACTTTGATACCTTAACAACCTCATTTTCCTCTTGTATGCCTTCTCCCATGCACTGAAATAGCTTGAATTACAGGATTTTCTCTCTTTCATATACTGAGCTGATGGTTGGCTGATGGTTCTACTATTTTCGTAGGAGAGCTATCTTAGAAGTCTCTCTGATCAGTCATTAAATCTGCGTGATCTCTTTTTTGTTGAAATGTTCTGGCCAAGGACTATATCCCAAAGCAGGTCTAATTGCTCCCTAATGGCAGCCCAAGGGCCAGTCCTGCATTTCATGTGCCGAGCACGTGGTTTCCAAAAAGTCACCATCTGAGCCACTCTTATCAGAGCAGAGCTGGAGAAGAACAGTGCCAAGTCACAGTGTTTGCTAATGGCAGAGATGAGCACATCTTGCTGTTCTTAATGAGCAGGTTGAACACCAAGCGAGGAGTGAATCAATACTGAGCAAAGTGAACGCAAAGGAAGAATACTTCTGGATGCATTTCCAGTTTTTGATGTGTCCTGCCTATCAGACAGTGATGATGCTGGGACACTGGCAGATCCAAGCAGCTGATCACTTCATCAYACAAGATTTTTCTTTCCTGTTTTATTTCTTTGGGGTAGTGTCTACACCACAGAGTACCTGCAGGACTGGCACAAACTTTCACTTCCTGGGTTTTAGTGATTACTCCTTTTGGAAAGTGAGGTTAGAAATATGTGAATGTGAGGAGAGGGATACGACCACCAAGGAAATCTTGTGCCCTTCAGCTTAAGTATTAGGTCACCAGGAATCAGTCAAAATAGATAGGGCTAACGCTGAGGGTGACTACATCTTTGTAGGGAATATAGTTCTTTCTCTGTTGTATTTGGCCATATTACACCAGATCGATACCAAAAACAGTCCCCAAGGCCTAAAGACCAGCTCCAGTCACAGAGGACTGTAGAGAGCTGCAAACTTAAAGGGAATCTTTTAAATCCTGGAGGACTGCCCTCGCTGTTCTTTCTCAGATGGCCAGAAGCAGCTTTCTGAGAACAGCCTGAGTTCTCTACCTGGTTCTGCTGCCAACTTTGCAGGTTTCTGTTTCTAAAGGTTAATGAGGGTTTTTTTGTTTGTTTTGGTTTTTTTTTTTGTAAATTTTATCCTCTCCTAGAAGATATCCAGGTGCACTAAGTAACTCATCTCCTGTCATGGAACCTCTTGAACTTAATAATTAATAGATTGATCACTACTGACAACAGACATAAAAGTCCAAACTGTACGTAACTGTTCTCTGTGCTAATGCAATAAAAGTGGGTTTTCTTTGACAGTGGTGATTTTAGCAGCAATCTAAATCAACAACCTGTTGATGATCAGAAAAATCTTCCTTTAAACAGAAATGCATTGCAAGTGAGCTTGTTAGTATTATGGGCACATTATTGTCTTTACTTTCTGCAATCAGCTTTTATTCATGCTTTTACAATAGGTGTAAATTTTTATATATCCTTAGGCAAGCAGAAGAATGAGCTGAACCTCTAGAAGATTACTTAAAATAGGCTATGGTGACAAGAAGTAGACAGTTCCATGCAATATATGAGAGGTTGGTGGATTCGAGTGCCGAGCTTTGCAAACGGGCAGCACTGCTATGCTGGGGCTGATCATCAGGCAGTTTAACAAGCAAGGTTTGACTGCAGGGGTGAGGGTGGGTAGGAGGGTGTTCTCTGCATGAATGTATGTTGGGAATTTAGGAGGGGAGAGGATAAGAGTGGCAAAGTGAGAATAAGCTTAGGATGACTGCTGCTTGCATGAAAGGCTGTGCCAGTGCATTGAGAGAAAGCCACGAGATCACCTCACTGACAACATGAGTGTCAAATTATTCTTTCTTATAGTTTACCTGTCTGGAAAATTCCTCATTAGAGCAGCTCTTAACAGTGTGGGGTCAGATCCTAGGTAGAAAGAGCCTCCTTCATAGCCAACAGACACAGGCTGAGTCATGACTTTGTTTCCCAGGCCTGCTCCAGGTTGCAGAATAAGCTATTTCTCTGGGCAGGGGAAGCCTGGGGCCTCCATAAGTCACTTACTTGCTGTGTTCATTTAGCACCWTTAGGATGGATGCAGCAGCCTGGCTCGCTCTGCCCTAGAGAGATGTTTCTCCAGGTACTCCTGGCACTGTTTTTTAGCATGCGCTGGCAAACAGGGCTGGCTTTCATACCTGGTTGTTTTTTCCCTTGGGGACTCAAATGGATGCAGGATCTTATTTCTTGCAGGCTGCAGAGCTGCTGAATGGCGATGCAGGTTTATTTTGATACCAGGGGGGAAATTCAGTGCTGCTTGTCTTCATATGTCAGGACTAGATTGGGCATGAAGACTCCCACAGATGTTGGGAAGGGAAAAGGACAGGGGAAGGAAGCTCTGTCTATTAATGGCCTTTCACAAGTGAAAAACAGAGTGGCCAGCCCATGTGTCAGCTGATAGTGGCCTGTCACCAYGGTACTGGGTGCCTCTGAGGATATGCATTTTCCACATGCGTATTGGATGCAGAAGGTTCAATAAAGTGAGTTTTTGTTGTGTGCCCTGAAGCCAAAGAACATCTATTTCAGGAACATCCCACTGCTAGTGGTGACCTGTCCTGTCCTCTCCTTTTTTGGTGCAGGCTGTCAGCTCTGGTTCTCTAGGTAAGCCAACCCTTTGTCTTGGTTTTGGCTTTCCTTCCCCTTACAATTTCTGCTTTGCCTTGGTTCATCATGTGTCAAATTGCCTTAGTCTTTGCTTTCTGGCATGGGCCAAGACCACAGCAGGGTGTGAGGGAGCACATAGGTGATGCGGGCAGATACAGCTGTGTAATCCAAGCCTTTTGTCCCAAAACTCTTAGCTTACTCTTTTTCTAAGGTGGAAGCCTGTTAACTTTAATGGCTTTTTTGCCTGAAAAAAAAGTGCTTTATGATTTGTCCTAGAGCAGACTGGTAGGTGGTACAGACTCACCCCTGTCCTGGCTGGCTGCCCAGCCTCTGCTGAAGAAGACAAGCTGCTCACCATSGTTGGCCATCGTGGGGTGCAGGTGCCCTCTGCTGCCTGGCACTTCAATACCAGCTGCCTCAGGCAGCCACCAAATGCGTCTACCACAGCTTTCCCAACAGCCAGAGCTTTCATTTGCTCAGCTGGATTCATCCACACAGCAGGAATGGGGCAGACCCACTACTGGGTCCGTTAAAAGAGCAAGGGGCAGAGAGGGATTTGGTTACTGCGAGCAGGGGCTCTGCATCTGCAGGRTAGCTTTTGGCTTTGGGCAAGAATGAGTAAGGCTCCTTCTCCATTTTCAACCAGGTGGATCCAGTGTCCAGCAGAAACCTGATGCTGGTCACGCAGGCTGTTTTTTGGCTCTCTGTGACTTCAGTCACCATGGTGGCTTCCCCTATGGAGATGTTTGCTGTGACAGCCAGGTAGGACTCAGCTGCATAGCTGAATGTCTGAAATTTAGAAAATTGTCCTATCATGAAGCAGAACAAGCAGTCTGCATCTTGAAAAGCTTAAAAGCATCAGTCAAAATGTTTTGATTTTATTTTTGAAATGTTTTATTTCAAATTTGACCTTTTAATATGTATCCTTGGAGATTTTTCAGTAATTTTGAAATTTATTTCTCTCTTTTCTGTTTTTACATAGAGATGCTCTTCTCCAATTCTTTTCCCCCACAAGCCCACATTTTTCACTAGTCTAAGTGAATCCCTACTTTCTACTTAAAAAGAAAAAAATCCATTGATATAATCTAAATCTTCTTGATTCAATTAGAAGGACCTRTTGCAGAGCTGGGAAGTCAGCAAGTTTATCTCTAGAATGCTAAATGAAGGCAAAGAGGTTAGCACTGGACAAGAAATTAACCCCAAGGCTATTTTTTCATGTCTTCTARCGCAATTTTGAAGGCTGGTAATTCTACCTTTGGTCTGCATCAGGAAATCACAGTTATAGGCCTCGTAAAGCACCTGAAGATTATTKTATATTGAGACATCAAGCAAACAGGGATGTGCATCTATGTGTTTTACTGTCCTAACTGCAAGCAAAGACATTAAGTACTCATTCACTGACAACTGAATCCATATCCCTGTAAAGAGCTTTAAGAAAATGTATGTACTTGAGATTTACCATCAACCAGGAGTTCCCTTGTACTGGGTCTTGTAGCTACTTGATTAATGCTGCCAGGTGCCAGGTAAAAGCCATCCAACACTTTACTACCAGCAGAAATCTCTAYGCTCCTTGCAGAATGTGTGATTTTTTAAACACACTGTGCTGTAGCTCTGCTGTTCATCCCTTGTACACAGAAATGTTCTCTTTAAGGGYACCTAACACTGGTACAGTTGCTGTTACAGCTGTGGATCAGGTCCCAGAGCCSCCTCCTGTTCTGCAGCAGCCCTGGACTCCAGAGCACAGCTCCAGCCTGGTGTGCAGCTGTGCAGGATGCTGCATCCTCCAAGCTCTTTCCGTTCACCAAGTTCCCTTTGGTTCTGGTGTAAGAGAAGTCACTCCTCCTTATGCACAAGGTCAGCAGTAACCACAGTAGTTTCTTGTATTGCAACAGTGTGTGGAATGTCTAGAGTACAAACTGTACAAACACAGATGAGGAAGAGGTTCTGTGCCTCGCTCATCTTGGCTCCTTCACATGGTAACTGATGCACACAGACATGGGGCTGTCTCCATGCSTCAAATTTGCTTATCTGCTTTTCTGAAGCTGTGTCTATTGAAACACCCAGCTGCAGATATACTCATGTATTTTTTGATACATGGTGATTGTAATCATTTGAACAGTTCAACTGGAGCAGGGATGAACTGAGGTGTAAAGGAAGCACCCCCTCCTGGCCAAGATAGAGCAGAGGAAATCTCTGCCATAACTGATGATAATGAACCTCACCAATTACTCAATTAAAGCTAAACCCGTCTTTAATCAAGAGAGTCAATTTAAAAGGCCTTTGGGATTTTTGAGAAGGATAAACTCCTAATCAGTGCAAAGGGAATTCCTCCTATTTATTCCAGGGTTGAATTTGTCCCCAAATCTGCACAGGCTTATCTTTAAAAAAAAAAAAAAAAWMATTGGGTTTTAATAAAGAACTTGTTTCTGGGGAAGTAGAGGGGAGGGACTGCAAACATTTCCCCAGACGGTCTGGAGTTCATTAGTGCGCTGGTCGGGGAAGGCATGCAAAAAAATGCAGCCAGATGAATATTCCTTATTTAACCTCCAAACCAATAACTCAGGAGAAAGCAATTTCTTTTAAATCTGAGTTCCGGGTGACTGCCTTTTATCTGAGCTCCATTAAATTATTCCCCTGCTAAATTCTCATGGAATAGGCTGTTTGCTCCAGCAGCCATTGATTCCCTCAGATCATTTTGAACCCAAAATGTTCTGTTTTTCTAAGTAATGATCCGACCTCCACCTGGGGAGGTAAGGGGCTGGAGGAAGCTGTTTATGCCTGGGTTGCAAGTTCCCCCAAATGGCTCTTGTTTGCCTGGAGCCACCTCTCCTCAGAGGCCTGGCTGGTGGGGCTGCTGCAGCCACCACATCTCCAGTTGACTCACGGCTCCTCACCCGAGATGTCACMCACTGTCCTTGTCACAGGTGTCTCAGCTCTGAGCCTGCTGGGGAATAACACACAAGATCATCTCCTGATCTTAAGTGTTTTATCATGGTGCTTTCTCCCACAGGCAGCCAGGCCAAGAACAGCCCCTTGCTCCAGGGCCCTGGCAGAGCAGTTGACCCATCTCTGCTGCCTCAGMAGTTAGGATGGGAATCTTCTGGTGTGGGGTGTAAGGAAGGTTTGGCCTAGAAGAGCTCAGGACAGAGTGTCCCACCAGGATAGCACTGGATCCTCACTGTGTAAAGATGCTTCCTGGTTGCAAGCACTTCCAGGCCTCCGTGTGGTGGTGGTGGCCAGCAGAGATGGACCACACTTGGCAGCACCTCCCTACCGTTGCCTGCAGGTGAGGGATATGGCAGGMTTTTTTGACTGGCTCGTAAACATGGAGGCTCATAAACTCTTTTGTCTGGTTTATTTGAACTCCCCCTTGTCTTACTTTCTCTCTCCTCCTTGGCTTGCTGCAGTCTTTTGGCAGAAAAGAGTCTGGTTTTGTGCCTATTTTGCACTGCCTCATAAGAATCACAGATCCTGCCCTGGGCTTGATAGGCAATGTGTTTTCCAGACCCTTGGAGGAGCTACATGGCTCTCAGTTCCCTTTCCTGCTTTTCTCCCTCGTGGTGGGTGGTTTTGGGTGACCAGGCGGACCTCTGGCAYCCGTGCTGCCTCCAGCCTCATCGAGAGGCCGTGTCAGGCTGCAGTAGCCCTGTCACCTTGACCGCCTGCACCTCTGGTCCCACGTGACCGGTCTTGGCCTCTCACTGCACAAGCTCCTCAAGCCAGACCCTCTCACCCTCATTCCCTGCAATGTCCCAGCCAAGTCTTCTCCCTTTAGTCTCAGATATGTGGATTTCTTTCCTCCTTGGTTCCTCTATGTGATTCTTCCATGGGGTTTATTTTTGTGTGGCAACCACTAAACCCAGCTTTTCTGTGGTCTCCTGTTTATTCTGGACTTGCACACTGCGAGTTTCCTACACAGCCCTCTTTAAAAAATATAGATTTATTTTTTATTGATTTAGGTCAGAGAAGCTGTTCTGAAATCCAGCAGGGACTGAGCATCTGGGGCACACAGATGTGATGAGCTGGGGCTGCTCTGCATACCAAGTACTGATGGCTGAAAATAGCTGTGGCCTGTTTATAAACTGAAGTGCTGTCCAGCCCTGTTTGCATTGGCCTGACATGTAAATGTGTTTGAGGACTGGGTAGGAGGACTRCCTCAGCATTTCCCAGGTGATACTTGCCTGGGGCATGTTGCCTTTAAAGATTTCTCTTTTTTCTCTTTTTTTTCTYTCTCTCTAAGGAGAGTTGTGTATCTGTGACTCCATGTATGTATCTTCRTTGCTAATTGTCTCCCAACCCCAYGGGTGTGCATAGTCTTTGCTGTGGAAATGGCTTAAATGGCTTAACTCCACTGACAAGCAGCATCCCCTGCTTTTCACCAGAACAGGTGAGAGGAGAATCAGCTTAATCTTAAGAGACCCAATGTCATCTTCTCATGTTCTCTAAATAATTCTATCACACAATCATCTTGCATGCCTTATTTCTGCCCTCTAGAATGATCTGTACATTGCCCATCAATCAGCATTATTTAGCAAATGTGCCACAGGTGGTTTAGCAACTGCAGCACTGGGGCTGAAATGACTGTATCCTCTGAAACYCCATGCTTCAATACTGGATTGCTGCTGGTGACTTTCAGAGGTCCTTGGGGTACATRAGCATGAGGGCAAGGGGATACCTGCCAGGCCACTGTATCAAGCTCTGTTCTGCAATGCACCAGCTCCCTTAGGAGCAACAAATTTCAATTTTACAGTGGATTATTCAGCTAAGGCTGAAGAAAGTGAAATCCTTTTTTTTCCTCTCTTGGGGAATTAAAGAGTCTAGGTTATTTTGCCTTGGAAATACAAATCTACCTGCCTGGCTTACACCAGCTTCAAAAAAATTTGCATTTCAGTGGCTARCTGTAAAAAGCCAGTCTGCCAAGGGAAGTGCTCAGTAACTCTGGGAGGACCAGGAGCTGAGCAATTGTAACAGCAAGTTGCTTTCCTTCTACTTACCAATCCTTAAAACTCAGATCTTATTTTAGGAGTTAAGCTCWATCTAAACTCTTGGAAAAACATATGGCACCAGTTCTGATTCCTAAGCACCTTTGGTAAGTTGGCTCAACATGACCTTCAGGTAGCTTTCCATTCCCAATGAGGAATGCCAAGTTTGGCCAGCACTTATGAGAAAAGGGAGGAGTGTGAGGCTCAGAGAGAACAGCTGTGACCAGTTTAAGAGATCAGTGTGATTCTTGCCTCAGCAGCAGTCTGCTTGGCTCTCYAGGATCACCCATTTCTTCAGGAGCTCTTCTCTGGAGCATGTGCAGTTTGGAAAGAGACCCCATCAACAGTTCTACATCTTCTCAACACTGAGGAATATACAAAATAAGAATGACTCCTTGAAAGAAATGAATGATGAACTAAAGAGTTAATGAGTCTTCAAGAAGCTGTAAAGTTATACACAAAAATCAGACTAAGGAGGTTTGCCAGGACATTTCTTTGGCCAAACCCACAGATCAAGATTAACTGAAAGGCTTCAGGGACACAAACAAAACAATGTTACTATGGGGCCAGCAGCCTGTCTCGCCATTTGTGCTGTGCACGTCAGCATGGTATATGAGTGCTGCTGTGGGCGCAAGAAGGTACAACTTTATAATCTTTCCCTGAATTTACATCAGACACATCTTGAACTTTAAACAGTTCATATTGCGCATTTTTTTTGCTTGGCCAGCTTCACTGCTGTCTTCATGGAAATGCCACCATCTGGGGACACTCCTCCAACACATTTCTTTGAGGCTTGCTGCAAATATTTCCGTAAGTAATGTGCTTTGATTGTATTTCTGTTCTTTCTGTGTTCCCTTGCCGGGAGTTCTTGAGCAGGCAGCCCTTACGCAAGGAATGGGCTGCTTTGAGGCGATATTCCAAAGTATCCATGAAAGAGAGCTTCAGATGCAGAATTTTGCAAATCTATACCGTGAACCCGTTCCTACAATGTATCCAGATGAAATACTCAGAATTGTACTGGGAAACGTAGGTGTCCCATCAGGCYTGCTTGTATTCAGATTGGTAATGCTGTCAAACTACCTGAAGTTCTCTGCAGAAGCTACTTGACAAATAGTTTTGAAAAACAAATAAACCCAAGGAAAAAGAAAAGTTATGTTTGTAGGGTAAAAAGGCGAAAAGCAGAAAATGAGCATGCTATTATTTATTGTGAATTAATCACCCATTTCCAGATTTGATAAAATAACTCAGAGGAGGCTGGAGTCTCTTTTTTCCTCTCTTTTCAGCTAATGCTGGAAGCAAAAGTGCCAGAAATCGCTCTCTAAAGCCTGTTTTGATGAGATTTCCAGCCAGTTTCATGAATCAAGTTGGTTTGGATTAACTGTGAAGAAACCCTTGGGCAGAACTAGCGAATCCTGGGTTCATTGATCACAGACACTTGCATGCATGGGGCCTGACCCAGCACTCAATAAAGGCAATGAGTAGCCTACTGGGGCGGCTTATCCTGAAGCTGCAGAGCCTCTGCCCCTCTTTCCAAGGCAGCTGCTGTCAGCTGCTCCCAAGCACTGGAAACTGGATTGTGGTGGATCGTGCTTGTGGTGTATCGTGTTTGTGGTRTGTAGGCTGAGTTCAATGGGTTTTAAGTCAGGCCCAGGGGCAACTTTACCTCACCGTACACTGCTCATTGAAACAAAACAAAAAAGAAAACTTCCCTTCCCCATCCCCCCAAAAGCCCCCCAAAAAAACCCAACAATATAGCAAATGAAACCTGGTAAAAGTGAAACTTGGCTCTTACTCCTGCTGCTCTCATGGCTTTTCTCCTTGYGGTAATCAACAGGTTCCTACTTTCYGTGTGATTCCTTAGCTGTGGGACCAGTTCCAGGGATGTCCCTGGAGACATGGCCCCAGTGACATGGTTTTTTAAGTAATAACTTTCTACTGCTCCTTTGTCTGAGAAGTTTCCTGGGAGTTTGCTCTCGACACACTGTAATGAAACTGTCAATGATGTTTGAGGAGAGTGGTATTGTAGAAGGCTGCCTCTCCTGAAGTATGCTTGGGGTTTCAAGTGTGACAGGCGACACAAAAGGACCTGGAGTGGAGACATTTGAGAGAGCTTGGGGAACTTTTAATCCTTGAGCCTGAGCCTAGACATCCTGTCTGACTTTGGTTTGGATTTGGGGTCTCTAATTCAAACATACTCTTTTTATTGGAGATTCAAACCAAGAACAGTCCRTGTTTCCAGTTCAGAGCAGCCTTAAAAAGAAAAACAAAAAACAAATTCTGTCAGGAGCTTCTGCCTCAAAAAGAACTACCCAAAGGATAAGAGGATAAGAATGATTAGTCTTGTGAGATTTCCACTGAGGATAATGGTAGAAATCTCATGACATTGCCCCATCCTTGAAGTGCCCCTCTATGGCCAGATTCCTCTTGCACCTCCAAATTTCTGGCTCAGTCTAAGGTAAAGTGTGTTACAACCCCTGCATCACAACACTGACAAAACCTTCCATAYCCTGCAATATCTCATAAGCATTTCTAAGACACAAGTCAAAATACCTGCCTAACTGTGATAAGAAATCTATRTATGGAAAATGAACTCAATTTGAGACAAAAAATATGTGCTGARAAGGATTGGATCTTTACTAAGTAATAGAATAATTATTTATGAGATGCATCTGTGGGCCCAGCTGAGCTATATTTGGGTGACAACAGTTCAAGTGCAGTTTAAAAGTCAACATCTTCTAGCAATGTTGTTAGGGTAATGTTATTGTGGGATGGGGATTTGCTGTATGTGTTTCAGGGGGTGAATCCCTAACCCTTTAGAGTTGGGGCTAGCAGGTGTTTGGGGGAGTTTGTGTGTTGTCTAAAGGTGGTGTTGCTGTGTGATTGCAGAGTGAGTAAGACTTGCTCTCTCTTGCTCTTTCCTGTTGCTGATCTCTAGGGTGTGTTTGCTGTCCTGGTTGTTTGCAGGATCTGAGTGCAAGTGCTGTGAGCTTTTGGTAAACAGATGATCCTGAGCCCTAGGTTCACCTTTGTCCTTATGAGCTCAACCGGAGTATGTTTGAGGGACTGATTTATRTCAGAAAGTGGAGAGGAATGATGGGTTGTGGTTCCCCTGTTTCCTATCCTGAGAGCCTCTCTGGATCTTGTAGCCCTTCTGAGGAATGAAACAGTTAATGTATTCATATTATATATATATATATAAAACAGTTAATATAGCACTCTGAGAGCCCTCCATTCAGAGGCAGGATAGGAAGAGAGATGGAAGAAGTGAGTCCCTCTGTGAAGAGGTCRGTGCTTGTTGGGGTCAGATGCTGTTGCCTGAGGGACAGTTACTTGAGGGGCCATAAGWAGAGCTCAGAGTGTCTCTTTCTAATTTTCCTTTCCTGTTATTTAATAAAGCTACTAAGAGGGGGAGGAGGATGATGATAACTTTTAACTCTAATTCTGTGACTGCTGTAAAAGCTGCTATTTGAGAAGTCACTGAATACAGGATAGAATTGGTTCTATAATAATAATAACTTGTTTTCCTCCTTTGAAAATAAATCTGGTCTTTACTTGAAAGATTTAGCTGTTGCTGGCAGTCAATCAGCCAGCACAATTTGGACTCTGAGTACTTGATTAGAATAAGTTTAAGGAAAATTGCCTTCCTGAATCAAGTAAGGATCCATTAACCTGATGAAACAGGGTTTGCTTATCTGAGAGGTTAAGACTCAAAACACGAACTGGCCTGAATAAGATGAGGCTTCTTTTATAATGGCACAGAAACAGAAAGTAACAAAAACGCCATCTGTCATGTCTAGTCAATCAGATCTAGTATAAGAGAGAAATTATCCCTCTGACTTTACCATTATTAGATTGTCTGTTTCTTAACAATGGGAAGTGTCAGGAGTGCTGAAAACTGGTTTTATTGCCTCAGATTATTTCTACATGTCTTTATCTTGGAGAAAATTAATATTAATCTGAGTCTGCACAGCAGAGAAATATTTCTAGATGAATACAATGCTAAGGCATTCCATATTGAGTCTATTTAGTGATTTATTATTTGAGGTAAAATAGAATGAGAGATGGGGGGTGAAAAGTGCCATATACAAATATACACTTTGCTTCTGCAAATGATTTTTCCTCAAAACAAATCTTGTGCAAGTTGCTGAGCACTCCAACTTATTGAAGTCAATTGGATATATACACATAGAGTTCCTGAGTAGCTGRCTGCATCTGAAAGGACTGATGTGGTTGGATCTCCTGTGGCCTTGAGATAGCTGAAGGTTTTGTAAAAGGAGACTACTTTTCTTAGCAAGGTTCTATTAAAGCTTATAAGTGTTATCGTGAACGGATTTCTCCACCTTTGAATACTAACATGTTCCCCTTTGTTTACTGAGGGCTGTGCAGGAGCATGTGGGGACATCTAATGGCACATCTAACAGTGAGACATTTCAGCTGTGGGCACAGGAGGTGGAAGGGGCAGTGGAAAATCTCACGTCCCCAGCACCACTGCTGACCAGCAGGGTGGAAATGCCATCCTTGTTTGTCAGCATCTCAGATGAAACCGTACTGGACAGTGTGAGTTGACTTGAACTGGCAGGTCTTTCTGTCATCAAGCAACTCTACTGCTGTTGCCTCTCAGCCCTTATGTACAATTCCCATCTTGCCRGAGCAGCTGATGAGGTGGGTTTTTTTGATTTTTTTTTTTTTTCCTGCTTGCAAGGCAGGATCCTCTCAGGGCCATAGGTTGAAGAAGTGTTGCAATTGCTGCAACCTGCACTCCACCAGGTTTGGGCACTTTGCTGAGATGCAGATGAGATGGGTTGCTAATGAGCGATAAATGTGAAGTATGACTAGATCACTAGCTAACAGCTCACCACAGGAGGATATTGGAAGTCTGTGAAGGGCTTGTATGCTTACAATGCATGAGTTACTGCTTAGAAATAGATAAGGGAAATGGGAGAGCTGGAGGTAAATGTGGTAACCTGGAGAGTGAACGAGGCCTAATTTGACTTCATTGAATGCTCCACCACTGGAACAGGACTCAACTCTGAGCCTCTCTGCAATTACTCAAAGGCATTGGAGCCTGCCCAGGTGTTGGTGAAAGCAGCCACGCTCTGCTGGTTTGCAGCACWGCAGGGGCAGTAGGAGCAATGTTTGCTATTACCTTCTACTTGGGGAAATGCCATGGCTGCTGCCTGGCAAATTCTGCACAGCTCTGTACCAGCGAGATGTTGCTTATGCCTGTGAGAAGTACCACTTTGTTCAGGGCTGCTTTTTGCACAAGTGGAGCATGCAGAGTATTTGCATGGATTCAACCTCACACTGAGGCAGGAAGGATGTTTCTGGGTGGAGGATGGCATCTAGCTCTGATCCCACAGACATGAGATGGGTTGGAGGTCTTGTGGTTCCTAGAAGTGCATCTCTTTGAGTTGGAAGCATAAAGAGGCCCATACAAATTCCTCCTTCCGTGTGAGTATAACTGTGCCATCCCCCCACAATCTAGCAGCATTTAACATGAGTGCCAGTGCAGAGCAGACTCCACAATATAGTCAGKGCAGAGTGAATTATACCACAAAGTGTTGGGTCCTCTGGAGATCCAGAGGACGTATGTTTAGATGTATGCACTTAAAATAAAGGGGGGGGGGGGGTAAAGTGAGGTGGAGGGAAGAATAAAATTTTCTGCCTTTTCCTCTGTGACCTGGTGCACAGAAGCTGTTTGTGCTCCTACTTTGTACTGGAGGTGGTGAGAGTTACCAGCATGGCCATCTTGGCAAAGAGATCCCTGCTACAGTGGTAGGGCTGCACAGGATGGATGGCACTGCAAGCTCATTATGAAAACACAGGGAGTTAGAGAGCCTTGGATGAGCCCCTGGTTTGCCTGACTTCTGGTGCGGCAGTGGAGGGAGCTGTTCAGAGAGGATCTGATTAAAATTGCAGTAGGAGTGACAGTCCCTGGATTGCAGAAGGGCAAGTCTGTCTGTTTAGACATGGGAGAGGTCACTCACAAAGCTGCAATCAATCTGGATCAGATCTRCAGCTTTTTCCATCAGAACAGAAATATTCTGGGCTTTACATATTACCTGACCCTGGTTGCCTGCCCTAATAAAACACTGATTACACAACTGCAATCTAGCTTAAGCTGCAAACAATCAGCTGTGTACTGAGATACAGTGAAAACACCTCTTCGTTATGGCAGAGATTCAAAATTGTCTGYAAAGCGTGTTTTCTCCCAGTACAGGGAAACTTGTAAAGAATAAGGCAGGCTATTTATTGTGAGTGCATGCAAAAAATATTCTCTACTGTAATAATGCYTTCTCTAAGGCTCTCCCAGGGCTGTATCCGGATTAATGAAAGAAACCTCTCATCCCAGATGGGAGATAAGTGTTGCTTGGTTTTCATCTTATGTCCAGTGGAGCTAAGGCTAGGGAACTTCACAGGTTTAGGTGCCTCGGAAGTAGCAGAGTCAGGCCTGAACCCAGCGGTGCTGCTGCAACATCCTGTGGCTGTTGTGCTCTCCTGTGCTCCCTGACAGCGTCCTGGAGCTGGACATCCCTGCAAACTGCCTGCGGAGGAGGGATGAACTACAGGATTACAGTGTTTCTTTTTGCCAGCTGCATCTTGCTTCAGGATAGCCAGTGAGTAGGGGTGGCYCTGAACTGTGAAGCAGAATGGGAGAGGGTGTGGGACTCGCCACCAGGAAAAAGCTCCTGGCTAGCTGAGAGGGCAGCGCAGAAGGGAAAATTTCCAAGTCAGTGTGTGCCCCTGAGGCAGGAGGGAGCGTGGAAGGGAGGGCAGTGCATTCAAGACCGGGCTGAGACACTGATGTGACTGTTTTTTCCACAAGCTATACAATATCCTCCTCAGTAGCTGCACTGTCCTTCAGAGCTTGTGACAGAGTAAATCAGTGGCTAGCTTTTCTTCGCCGTGATGATATTACAGGCAGGTCAGCTTAAGGGATAGATTGCTGGGCTGTCACATGGGAGGTTTCAGTGGAGGCTTAGTTCATTAGGTTGGTTTTACCTGCTTTTCTCTGAAGTAGAGACGCAGATACCTGCTTTGTAAAATGCCCTGGGACCTGGTACTGAAAGGGGCAGTGTAAGATCCTGGTCCTGATATTGGCAGGGAGGAAATGTTCTGAGGACATGGAACGGTCCTGAAGTGCTTTTCCAAAGTCCTGTACCACAACATCTGTCTTCTTTCCAGCTGCAGGGACCTCCACAGTCTCATTATGAGAAGGCGAATTTCCAACCTCAGCCCCAGACAAATGGTGGGGMTTGACTTTCAGATTTTTGTTTTCATGCCAGTTCTGTTACGTAGGTTTCAAACAAGGTGTTCAAGTTATACCTGAGCCAGATAGCTGTGTTGTTCGGTATGTGGTGACACACCTTATTTGTTAGAAACATTAAAAAATGTTCAGAATTTATTGTTTATGCTCTCATGGTTCACATTCCCTTTTTATTCTTATCCTAGCTCTCCTTTTCTTTATTTTTTTACCCTTCACAGAGCATTCTCTCTATTCCTGACTTCCATATTACTGTTTCATGTAGGTATGTAGCTATTTTTTTCAGCCGGGAACTGTCCTTCAGAAGTGAGCTGCATTCCACAAATGCTTTGAAAAGCTAAAGGATGCAAGGGAAATGCCCCAGGGACCCAGTATGTTCCATCTCTTCAGATTGCCTGGAGCACCTGGGTATCCCTTTTCTCTTGGTTAGAACCCACTGAAATCAGTGCTACTAGTCAGCTCTGAGCTGGGACTTGATACCCTGTACCGTAACAGGAAGTATAACTTTAAATTGGAGGAAAGAAGAGCTGGAAGAGAGTTTAAAAGGTCACCGAGCCTGTCTCCTTACCAACAGCATGAATAGTTAAATTATTCCYGACTTCCCCCATGATATATTAGCCCTCCTTGGTATTTGCCTACTGTTAATCAGTGGTCTGTTCTGAAAGACCACAGATCTGATTCCAGTGCCAGCTTTCAATTTATGCAATGATTTGGCTATAGTCCCATTATGATAGCCTAGAAAATAACTTATATTTATGGTTGTAGATTGTTTGTGTTTGCTTTTCTTCATTTCCTGCCTTGGCTGATCAGCTCTGTCTTTTCTTGTGTTTTGTTTGAATATTCGCTCCAAATGAGGAGAAATATCGCATTTTTTCCATGCTTTGACAGTCTCTAAAAGGTCCTTTCCTGACAGGTTTCTTTTCATTGTAACCTAACAGAAGTCAGAGTAAAGCAGTTTGTTCTTCCCAATAACTGGTCTCCCTCCAGCTTTTCTTCTTTATTGCACTGTCTAACCTGTAGTACTCATACTTCTTTCCTGCTTCCTTTTCACGGGCTTGCCTGTTGTCTAATGCTGCTTGCTTTACCATGCTGTACTTCATGCTTATCTGTGCTATATCTGCTTAGAATACAACCGATACTCTGGATCCTGGCCATCCTCTACACTCTGGCTTTTAATCCTTCTCACCATCTATCTTTAATATATCTTGTGAGAAGAGCCTGTTCTTTTGTAGCCATAATTAAAGTTGCAGTTTTGCTTCAATGTTCCTTTCACAAGCCACGTTACAATGTACTGTCTTCTTTATTTGAGTTAGCTGTGTTCTTCTTCTATTCACATCTACCAGTGCATCCCATGTTGCTGTGAAATGACTCCCCATCTGAAGGAGTGAATTTCTCACTACATTTTTTGGAGTGTGGCCAGAGATCAGTTCAGACCACTTATTTTGCACATGTAACTAACTGTTGCTACATGTATCCTTTCACCGTAAAGCTCACATGTCTTTTCATGTTTCCTTAATACGTCTTTCTAGTCCACTTTCTTGTTCACCTGGGTCAACCTTCGTTCAGCTAATAGCAGAATTCACTGGGAATTGCTTATCTGTCTGTTACTTCAAGTGCACTTGGAGTAATGAGGAGAAAAGGAGAGATAAGGGGCCATGAAGCAGGTAAGACAGGAATTTCAGCACAGTTTAGGGTGGAAGGAAGATGCAGGTGACTTCAGAGCCATGATGCATGTGACAGACACCATTTGGCTCCACTGCTGAATACACATTTTCACTACAAGTCATTGCACTATCTGCTGAACGTGCCTGGGGCTTTCCCTTGTGGAGATGTCTTGCAGCCTTTCTGAAAGGAAGTCCCTGCAGTTTGGAGGCAATGAGGGGAATTGGGAAGCAGGAAGAAATAAACAGCAGAATTGGGGCGGAAAAAATGTTGATCCTCCTCCAGGCAGCTGGTGACTTTAAGGTGAAAGGGGCCTGGGAGAACTGCATTTCAATGCAGTGTCCTCATTCCTACACTATACAGGAAAACCCTGTATTTGAAGTCAGTCTGTGAAAAGGTGCTGAAWTCTTGCTTCTTCTCACAATCTTAACTGCTATCAGATGCACGTAGTTACGGCCAAATCTGAAGCTAGTGTACAATGTCACAAGTTGGTCAGGGTTTATGGCCAGCTGTTGATYGTAGGTCCAGTGCCTGTTCTCATCAAGAAATGGTAATTTTATTGATGCAAAGTGATTGCTTGAGAACTGTGAAAGATGCAATGCAGCCTTAGTGCAAGGTGGTATTTCAGGAGAAAGGTGGCTTCTCTGTTTTGGAATTAAGTGGAGATGACCTCAGTGGGACTTCGAGATCAAAACTAAATGAAGGTTCAACTGTTTTAATTGGTGATGAAAGGTTTGCTATTGTGAAGTGAAACATTAACAACGAGTGAAAGCCAGGATTGCTGAACGAGGTTCATCTTCAAGTACAGCGGAGCTGGGTGTCTCCCAGTGCAGAGCGAAGAGCGGGCATGGCAGAGAAGGATGGCATGCTGCAAACTGCAAAGGAAACCCAAGCTGGTGAGAGATTTTATTTTTATTTACCTTTTTAGTTCTTTCCTTGCTAATCATAGAAGAAACTGAAGGCACGAAGACCCTGGAAGGGACGAGAAGTTTGTCTCCAGTTGCTAAAGATTGAATAGTGCCCATGTATCAGATTGGTACAGATTTAGATACTTGATACCATTAAGGGTGTTAATGTAACTACCTTTACAAACTTGAGTCTGTAAGGGCTAGTGGCAATGGATAAAGATGAAAGGCTGAGGACTTCTGGCATCTTTTCCTGGTTGTTGAAGTGATTTGATATGTAGTTTTGTTAAATTTGAGACAATCTGCTGATAATRCAAGCTCATCTTGGTCTAAATTGGTTAAGCTATGTTCTTTCTTGTAATCAAAGAATGTGAGAAAATAAGCCAGAAGAGACCTGGAGAGGTTATCTTGTCCTCCCAGGGCCAGGTCATTGAGCCAAAGTATTATTGGCAAACATTTATGTAGTTTCTTACAACCTTGTCTTGGAAAGAGAGAAAGAGAAGAAGAACAAAACACAAAATACARCAAAAGTGCTATGAAGGTATGGGCAGTCAAAGTGAATTCAAAATAAGACCTAGTAGAAGGAGACCAGTGTGTCTTCCTGAAAATCAGGAAGGAATTGTCTCACAAGTGACAGGTATAAATGAACAGAACAAAGGACTCTAAACAGATTAATTTGTACAACACTGTAGCAGGAAGCAGTGAGAGTCAGAGGACTGAGAGTGCAAAGCGAGAATGCAGATTGTTTTTCTGTGGATTTGGGGACCTGAAAAAAACATAAATGACGAACTGAAAGTGATAGAATAATGTATTCATGGCAGCTTCTGGCTATGCAAGGCATCTGGTAGCGGAATATTACATCTAAGCATGAATCATCATGCACATTCCCCCCTTGCATAAAAGATGACCTGCAAAGGAAGAAGTCTTAAAGGGAGCCATCCTTGCTGTAACATTTACCAGTTGAAGTTGATTAGCACATGATTTTCATAGAAATTCAGGAGGAAAAACTTCAGAAGGGCACCTCATCCATCTGTCTGCTCTGGGACATGAGCCAATGTATTTAGCCTGCCCCTGGTATGTTCTTAACAGATACCAGGAGCTCCCCAGACACCACAGCTCCAGCCCGACAGCAGTGGTTCCAGTCCTCAGCTGTCCTTGTGCAAAGGGGAGTTGGCCAAAAGAGGCCTCAGATCTTCTTTATTGAAAATTAAGTCTGTTCTTATCCTTAATGAAAATGCAGAATAGTTGGTTTCTTAGCCAAACAGCCTTGGGTTTTGTAAAATACTATGACTACCATATTTCTCTTTGTTTCCTCTTTTCTAGGCCAGTACAAACACAAATCTCCAAGTTGTTGTCTTTGCTCAAATTTTCTAAACTTTTGCACAATCTTTTCACTGTCATCCAGACTGTCTGATATCTTAAAGCTTGGGATCACAAGGTGGACGTAGTGTTCACCATCTGCAGTTCCAACAAGCATCTGTGTTATTGCCTCTGTGCCAAAACAAAACAAAACCCCAACTTTTCCCCATGTATTTGAGGGGTGAACCACCTTGCCCTGCTGTCTTGTGTGGTATTAGTTTTCCTGTCAGTGGTTGAGTCCACAGCTCGTCTAGCTGTTACCCCATTTACTGTGCCACCACAGAGTGAAAGTCTAGCATGATGGTGCTTTTTTCTTTTTTCTTTTTAAATCAAAATGAGTGTTTTGTAATCCTTATTCTCCCATTGGTGCTTAGGGGGATTATATGATCAAGTATTTTTCCAGCTACAGAAACTGGGCTGTTTAGCATTCCCTGGGTTGTCCTAAACTGCCTTTTTAAAGACAACGGCGATGCTTATCCTGCAACTGCCTTTCACAGGGGTAGTGGTTCAGTAATTCCTGTCACTGCTTGAAGGTGAACTTCATCAGGCGTTAATTATTTGAACGCATTTGAGGTATCTGTTTTTTAGGTTGTTTTTGTCTTGTTCTCACCCATATTCCTAGCAGTTCATGTTACCGATGTTAAGTRTTTTGTTGCAATTAAGCATTTTTCTGACCATTGAGACAAAAATGACACAACTTTTCTGACTTCCCTGAATGAGCTTTTGTTTGCTCATTTTTCTAGTTCAAATAAGACTTTCATTTTCCTTTATTTTTCTCCAATGTTTACAGTATTTCTAACACCTTTTTCTCTTTGCTTTTGTGTCCTSTGCTAGCTGTAATTCATTTTTTTCTTAGCTTCTCAGCTTCTGCTGCTCCATGCTTGATCTGTGTATTTATAGTTATCTTCAGAAATGCCACCTTATTTTCATTTGCAGTACAATTCCTTCCTGATTTCCAGCCCAGCCACAAAAATCACTTTCTAGCAAGCCTTGTTCAGAATTCATTTGTGTCTGAGCTGCTTGTAGATTTATTTTCCTTAACTTGTCCTCACTGTTTGCCATGAGTTACCATTTATTACCAGCTGTGTGAATCCTTTTGCCCTTTCTGTCTGGGGATGTCTTCTGGTGGCTAATGACCTAACCATCTCTGCAGTGTATTTGATAAGTAGTATGCTAATCCCACTGACTGATATGATTTTATGTACGGGCGGTAAGTAAATCATTTAGCTGATATGCAACACGGGACTGTGTACCTAAATGTAGCTGCTGGATGTTGGAAATAYTAAGGCATCACCCTAATATATGCCAAAGCACATGAGGGAATATGGAGAGCAATTCTGCTCACTCTGGGCATTCTGCAGCATCGCAAGTTGGATAAGGATCCAAGTGTTGCCCTGGTCCTGTTAGCAATGACTGAAGCCAAATTAAGAGGCTGTGATGTGAGCAAAGGCCCCTTCCATAGAATTTCAGCTTCAGACCTGGTGCCCACTCTGCCRAAGCACCATCAACAACTCGGTGCTGGAGCTAGTGCAGAGTTAATAGAACTGCACGTTCTGGGCATGGTCTTTACTTTTGCTGAGAAGTGAGAAATATTTGGTAAYTTTCTTTGGACATTTGCCTTTTAAAGAAGCTGAATAAAAGAGGAAAGTAACTTGCCCCGAGAACACTGCAGAGCCACAACCCCCGAGGGTGTTTACTGGGAAGCTTGTGGATTTTACTCCCTTACTGTGCCTAGTGCTGAACGGATTACTGGTAAAGAGCTTCCCTACCTCCCTCAGGGAAGGGCAGGGAGAGGAGGGACAACAGGGGGACTGCAGGGAGCTGCGTCCCCCACGTAGCTGCGCTGAGAATCCCAGGGCTCCCAGGCCAGAGGAGACAGACTCTTTGGATGTAGGGAGAGGACACAGCAATTGCTCAGATGCTGGCCGAGCCCCCTGGATGAAGCCRTGCTGTGGGAAAAGGCAAGGTCTTGCTGGGAGCTTGCTGAGGGAGTATGTTCTGGGTCACTTCTCTCCTGAGATGGGAAAGAGACAATTTAACTCGGTGCGGGCATCTGTGCCACCCTGATATGTGAGGGCCTGGCGTGATGAGTGTTTCGGTGCTGACAACTTGGACTGGGAGTGTGGCTTTGCAGGGAGATTCTGGCAGTCCCTGCAGAGTAAACCCRTCACTGCAGTACAGGGTGGGGGTGAATGCTTTGCTCCTAAATCTGCAGGCTTCAGAGGTGTCAGAGACCCAGGATTTTTATTCAGCTTACATCTGTTCAGCGTACAGCTCTGTGCAGGGCTGAGGCACGTAGGATAGCTGGGGACACGCCAAGCAAACAGCAGGGCTGTGCCACAAAGTGCTGGCAGCCCCAGCCGTGAGTGGTTAGACCGCRCTCCCTCACTCTTCTTGAACTCTGCAGTCGCCTTTCATGGTAGCACCTCCCTCCCCCTTCTGCCCTGGCACAGCAATGTGCTCAATTAGGGTTAACTCAAACTGAATCAAACTTCATGCCTGAGGTTGGAAATCTTCCCAGTCAACTCGCCACGGCCACATAGCATGGTGGGAGACAAGGCGAGAGGGGAGATGAACGCTTTTCAGAGAAATGAATCCAAGGAAACTTTGTTCACTTTTCTTTCTGCAGGAGATGATCCCCCCAAAGGAGATTTCCCTGTTCAGAAAAAATCCCCGGTGAGTGTTACAACTGGTTTCTTTTGCTTTGCTTTCTGCTTAGCTTGCTCTAAAATTGCAAGATCTCTCTGTTCCTTCCTCTGCTGTGCTCTGGCTAGACAGACAAACACTGTTTCTTGCAGAGGAATGGAATAAGCATTAACAACTTGAGGCAGAAATCCCTCCATTAACCTGATTAAGTTAGGAAAGGGCAGCTTAAACAGGAAAAAATGAGCTGTCTGAGTCTTTGGGGAGGAAAGGTTTTGATTGCTGCCTTTTTCCTGAGCACCCGTTTCCTTGTGGGACAGCTTCTCTGAAGCAAAGGGGGATGTTGTATATGGGAGTGAGGGAGTTGGCTTGTCAGCTTAGTTTGAACAGACCCACCAGGGAAGGGTCTGCACATGCTGCCAAGCAGAAGAAGGGACAGGAATTGAGGACGGGCCACTGACACGCATGTGTAGCAGAGCCCTCTTGTAATGCCAGAGCCTCAGGTTTAAATACTTGGCTGGGATTTAAAGACAGATTGAAAGCCAGGTTCATCTGAATGTRTCTTGATTTGTGGCTTTGATGCTTATGCAGATTTTTTCAGGCTAATTCTCATTGAGTGAYTGACCCCTAAAAACTGTTCAGTGTCTCAATGCTGGGGAGAAAAGGGCCTGCTTTGTATGTGCACTGCCTTGCAGAACAATACTGATACTTGCTCTTATTGCCCTCAGTCAGCTACAGCATTAGCAAGTCCAATATTTAGCTCACAGTTTGAAGTATTGTGCAAGCATTAATTCTAAGGTAACCAGAGCTGCTGTAGAGCACATGAATTTAGTCCTGTTTTGCAGCTAGCCAACAAGAAGGAGAGGTGAAAGCAAACATCGGCAGCTGGCACTTCGAATGACCTTTCTTTTTTTCAAAGACACAGACTGTCAACTTCCACAGTATCTTTAAGAGCTGCATAATCCCACAGATCCTGGGCTCTCAGTGGTAGCCAAGCCCAGCAGAGTAGCTGTGTGCTCGTGCCTCTCTGCTTTTGTGGGGGCTCTCTGCTGAGCAAGGTCCTCCTCTGTGAAAGCGAGCGGACTGCACCTGGCTGGCCTCATGGATGAAAGCTACCCGCTTTTGGATACCCAGGCAGGCCACGGGCAGGTCAGTGATACCCCCAAGAGAGTATGTGAGGGTTTCTGCGTGTGCTGGTGCCAAATGGAGGAATTCTTGCTGTAAATCCCTTACTCTGCTCCAGGAAGCAATGGCTCAAGGTGTTGACGCTCACATATGGGCAAGGTTACTGAGAAGAGCTGCTGCCTCCAACTTTCCTTCCCTAGGTTGCTCCTGCTCTTCCACTGAGGGTGTCCATCCCAGAGAAGGGATGGACAGAATGGACCACCACAAAGCCTTCTGTCACCTCAGGTCACACCCTGAACTGCTGTGGCTGTATGGGGCTTGTGTGTCAGAGTGCACAGACACCTGATTCTGTGTACTTGAGCACTTATACTCTGCCAATTAAATATTATTAAATATTATTAAATATCGTGGGTGTGATAGCAAGGTCTGTGAAAGTGAGGGATAAAAATACAGCTATTGCATAGCTTTTTACTTCCATGTTCAAAAATGTGGAATATCCAAATACCCACAGAAAGCATACATCTCTTAGAGCATTTTTTTCCCCCTTGTTTACCAAGAACTTGGTGGAGAAGGGGATTGTGTGTGTGTGCTTGTGCATTTACAGCGTGTATATGCTACCATTTTGAGATTGGTCTAAAAGCAGGAAGCCCTAGTGCAGTTTCCAAGGAAGCCCAGTCTGTGCTGTCAGCCATAGGGCATGATGGTTTCAGAATAAATAATAAAATGGATAATTGCATATTTACCCAAGCAAAGCAAGAATGCCAAGGGTTGCTTAATAAAAAGGCATCTCATACATAGTGAAAGATACATTATAAAAAGAGCAAAAATGTTTGTCTTTAGAAATGTTGGGTTAAGTTATGGAATGATCTTTTGAGCTTTTTTTTTCTTTTTTGTGTGAACAACTAGTCCCTTCTCTTTCATAGTTCTTGTGTACTCTTGGGCAAGACAACATCGTTAAACTAAAATCCTGTAATCTTGAGGCCATTCCTTTGGAGATACAAATAAGTTCAGATGTCTTAAGCCTGAATAAACACATCTGTTTTGGTGTTTGGATTTGGGACTCTGGGAAGAAATAAAGGAATTCGTTATTTTTGATACCAGGAACAGAAATCCATGTGAAGAGTCCATCTAACTTCATTAACCTATACTATGGCCACTTAAAAATTGAAACTGTAAATATAAATACAGCTGTTAATATCACACTACCCATCCGATCTCTCTTTCTCGCTACTTAGGAGAGCCTGAATAGTGTTGTGAAAACCAGCTTTCCATGTTTCCATGCAAGGAAGTGAAGCTCGGACTGCAGGGCCTGAGGCATGCTCAAGGACATGCCAAGATTCATGTGTGTTTAAATGCCTTGTTTAACTTAGAGACTGCAGATTTTTTACCCAGAATTAAGTAGGATTCATTCATACAGTGGCCAGGCTCAAAGAGGTTTGAGGAGCCTCATCCCTGTTTTGTTTTGGTTGTGATTAGTAAGTGGAATTATCCAAAGCTGTGACAGTGATCTCAGAATAATAGAGGAGGAATGTGCCTGAGAAAGGGGAATGGAGTGAAGCACAACCAGGGCTGATGCTCTGCCTCAGGGACCTGTGATGCATTTTGATGCAGTTGAGTTGTGGAGATTGAGGGCAGTTATCCTAGGGGAAGAAGCAAGTTCAAGTGCTGCAGGGAGCAGTACTCCAGACCATATGACCTACTCAGGTGAGATCTTGTACAAGGAGAAGCAGCTGTTTCAGTGGGCAGTAGCTCAAAGTGCAGAAAAGGTATCTGAAGGCATTTTTGCATCTCAGTGGRTTTTCACGTTGCGACAGAGAGGCTGCAATGACCCAAAAAAAGACAGGYGGAGAGGTAGTTAGGCAGCTGCGGGCTGCTGGGTTTGGCCTGGGCTTGTTTCTGCTGCTGGGGCATTGGAGTATATGTTTCTGAGGTGAAGGCTTGCATAAAACTGATGTATTCTGGTTTGTCTCCCACAGAAACTCTGTGGCTCCAACTACCCCTTGAGCATCGCCTTCATTGTGGTGAACGAGTTCTGTGAGCGTTTCTCCTACTATGGCATGAGAGGTATGTGCCCCCCCCATGTCTGGGAAGTGACTTCCGTCCTTGGGTTTCTGTGCACGCTGCTTTGGTGTCCCAGGATTGTGCTGTGTGTGAGTTCACTGTTCTTCAAAGGCCTTTGTTAAATTGGTATTTTCAGGATTCAGGCACGAACAGTGTGCCCTAACATTGAGATTAGCCCTGCTTTGGGCAGTAGTTTGGATTAGACACCTCCAAATGTCCTTTCCTTTTTTTTTATATAATTTTGTGTCTTGAATCTGATTTTTCTGCGTCTGATATCTTTCATAGCTGCATGAAATCAGTGCATCTGAGAAATGAATCATACAGGCCTATAACTTGCAAATGGAAAGCATGCATAAGCAAAGCTACAGGTTAGGGTAAGATAAGCTAGAAAACATCTTTYCCAGCAATCTCTAAGTATGCATGAGCAAAGAAAGGCTAGTATATAACTCACAGAATCTCAGAATGGTTGAGGTTGGAAGGGAGCTCTCAAGATCATCTAGTCCAACCCCCTGCTCCAGCAGGAACCCCTAGAGCACGTGGCACAGGGTGGCATCCAGGCRAGTTTTGAAGATCTCCAGAGAAGGAGACTCCACAACCTCTCTGGGCAGCCTGTTCCAAGGCTCTGTCACCCTCACTGTGAAGAAGTTCTTCCTCATATAGAGATGGAACTTCTTGTGTTTCAACTTGTACCCATTATTCCTTGTCTCATTTGAACTTCTTCTGTGTCAGGGGATACTGGAGTCAGGTCTGAAAGCACMGATCTTTCCATCCAAGTGCCTATAGCTGCTAGACAATTCAGTGTGTTTTTTCCAGGCCACTGTGGTATAGTTTCCTGCTTGTCTGGGGAGATGTATGTTAATTACCTGATGTGGTTTGCTTGTTTTCTTTTAGCTGTCCTGACGCTGTATTTTGTCAGCTTCTTCCACTGGGATGAGAATCTCTCCACCGCTGTGTACCATGCCTTTTCTGCTCTCTGTTACTTCACGCCTGTCATTGGAGCCGTCATGGCAGACTCATGGATGGGGAAATACAAGTAAGYAGGGACAACTCTGCACCATGCAGTCTACGTGAGGCCGATGCTAAGCAAGTTCCTTGTTCTGAAGCTGCCTCCTTTAGCTCAGGGTCCAGCGAGGACACAGCTACTAAAGTCAGCTCTCCTCTGTTAATGAACAACTGTTTTGTTTGCTCATGCTATTCTGAGCTCCTTTTTTGTCCAGGAATTATATGGGACAAAATAATTTGTATAAATGAAGTGTCACAAGCACACYTTTTATCTTTCCTTATATGCCTTTAAATTGAGGTGTAAGGTCGTTGCAGCAGAAATCAGATGTAAGCAGTCAAAACCCTCAGCTTGTCAAGATTTGCTGCTGAGAGATTCAAAGAAGGTGAGGAAAAGTGTAGTATTCTGGGTCTAGAACTATCAGGTGAAGATGGCACTAGCCCCCCTTAGGTTTTCCCTGCGTAGGGTGTGTGTGAGCACATCCTTTTTTACCCTGACTAAGGTCAGCTGGGTTCACTCAAATCATCTCCCTCAGCACATAACCAGGTAGATTATTCCTGGTTGTATTTGGGATTTTTCCCTTACACTAGTAAATTTTGGGGTCATCGTCTGCCACAAGGAGTCTTGGTGAGYGCATGGACAGAGGGCTGCTCTTGGCCCTGTCTATTCACTGCCTGAGGAGTCTTGCTATCCGAGTGATGAAGTGCAGCTGGACCTGTCTCCCTAGGAATAAGCACATCTGGCAGCATGACTCTCCACATGAAAAAACAAGCTGGRAAACCTCTCTCCCACAGGAAGTTCCAAGGGATTACTTATGTTCTTTTCCCTTGTGCTTCATGCTCTATTACAGTCATTCTCCTGTCTGTATAAATGAAAAGTAACCTTTTTTTCTAAACAATTRTTAAAGATCCCATAACCATGGTTATTGTGATTTGAGGATATCTCATCTTGCAGYATGGTTATGTGAGATGATAAATTTGTATGCTAATTCCTGTGCATTATGCATCAAAAATAATTTCCTAAGAAGTTGTCCTTTCAGCTTAGTGGGTGGCAGCTCTTGCTGGAGTAGCCAGGACTTGCTAATATTAAGGTCAAGATAGCAGGTTAGCAGGGTTTTTAGGAGTGTTCCCTTCTGGCTTTGATTTAGCTGTTCCAGCCGGGATTTGGATGCATTTGGGGCTGCTTTTGTACTTAAAAGCTTATTGGGCTCATCCAGTGTCTCCATCCTAAGTGCTCCCCTTTCTTCTGTGTGTGTCTGTGCTACTCATAAATACATAGGTATGTGATAATCCTGAAGATGATAAGGAATGAAGTACATTCAAGAGCTTCTTTTCTCCTCCACCAAGATGGGGGTTCAGATACATGAGCTCAATAATAATTCATGGGTACTTGAGGTCTGGAATGGTCTCATAACAGGGGAACCACACTCTTAATCTGGRTGCTTTGGTCAAGTGGGTTGAACGTGGGTCTCAGTCCTTATAGATGCCTTCCAAACTAAGGATTTATTTAAGCACATGGTAGAAAATGCCTGTTGTTAGTAATCTGAAATTGAAGTTGGATGTGAATAGAACCCTTCTATTTGCAACCTTCCATGCGTGATGGCCTGGATCATTGTTAGTTTGTTCTGTACAGCAGCCACATTGAAGAGAGCAGGGCCTCTCTCTCCTTCTTCCTAATCCGAACCTATTTGCCTATCTCTTTCTTCCAGTGCAGTCAGTACTGATACAAAAGAATTATAGCTGCATTCAGTATCAGGTGTATGGATGAAGCARTTCCTTGTGCATCTGCCAAGTAGACCTGCTGTATCAGGAAACACAGGCACACTCTGTTTTCAGGTCCTACATCACCCAGCACCTTCAGTCACTGCTTTTGTTCTCCTCACAGGACGATCATCTACCTCTCCATTGTGTATGTGGTTGGCCATCTGATAAAGTCAGTCGGTGCGATTCCATCCCTAGGGAACCAGGCTGTTCATGTGTAAGTAGCTACTGAAGCTGCAATGCAGCTGTGGTGTTAGTTGGCTTACCCTGTGCTGTCAGTTGTTTCACCACCATTGGGTGAGCAGTTTGGGGGCTGTGCAAAGGCTGCTTTTATCAGAGAAAGGCTTGGRATGTCTGGGTAAGAGTGGAAGGGGGAAATTGGAAACTGGAGTATGAATGCAGCGGGAGTTGGAAACCGCCACGAAGACTTTGAACCCTTTGAGAAAAGGAGATCTGATTGTGCCTCTCTGTTACATCATGTCGCTGGAGTTTGGTCTTCCCCATCTAGCTGCCTATATTAGGTTTCTTCATCCTGTTCTCCCCTCAGAATCCACCCTTGTTTCCTTCTTGGCAGTGCTACCTGCCTCAGCACTTCTGTGCATGGGACGACAAAAAAGTCTGTAGAAGATGCAACGTTGTCCACAACAGAGGAATGATTYATCTTAGCTACTACCCTTCTTGTCTTCTAGATTCATGATAGCATTGTCAGGTTTACTTCCCCAGCTGACATCTCTGAAACCCTCAAACTGTTTTTGACTAGGTGGCCACAGTTCTGAAAATGTGAGTACACAGGCAGCAGCACTTCTCATTTACAGAACAGCTTTCTCATGTCCCAGACTTGGCCAGTCTGGCCTGACAGTCCTGTTCCCTACAGAAATTATTTTTAAGGCCAGCAATGTGATTTTGAGGGGCACTGGGAGGTATAAAACACCCAAAGATGATGCTAATCCAACCCAGTCTTATCCAGCCTGGAAATTCTATAGGCAGTCTTTTTTTTCCTCTCTTTCCCCCCCCATTTTGWTGTCTCTTGTTTTCATGAGTCAAAAATACAAAAATAATCCCAGAAATGTTTGTTCTGTTTTGTCTGAAAGGACCTCAAAGCAACAAAAAGCTGAGGAAAAACTGTTTTGTTAATTGACTGGTATCAAATTGTTTTTCACGCTTAGCTTGSCTGTCATCATTGCCTGTGTGCACAAGACAATTCTGATACTGGAGAAATCATGGCTGAGTGACACTAAAAATGCTCTCCGAAGTACTGTAAAGGTTCTGCAATGGTGATATTTTTGTTCTTGCATGAAGGATCCTGTCTATGACTGGTCTGTTTTTGATCGCCCTTGGAACAGGAGGTATCAAGCCCTGTGTCTCTGCATTTGGTGGGGACCAGTTTGAAGAGGAACATGTAAGATTTCTTTTCTTTCCTAAAATMTGAAGTGTCCAATTATTTTGTGAGGATATTTGTGATCAAGTATTTTGRTAGAATAAGGGCAGTTTGATAGGGAAAAAAATAGGCATAGATAGAGTGTTTCATAGGATGATTTTCTTGAGGCTTAAGTGAATCATGATGGCTCAGGAAAGAGAAATGACAAGACAGAGAAGGTGTTAGGGTAAAAAGGTCATAATTTCATTAAATAATCTAAATACTAATTGAATGTTGGAGTATTTGGAAAATCTTGTACAACATAAAACATGGAAAAATGGAAAGGTAGCTACTTCTGAGCCAGTTTAATAGAGGTGATAATGCACTGCACTGCAATATAGTGAATGAAAGATGWAGTTTTATTGTTGTTCCCTGTGCTTTCTTGGAAAGTTTCCCTCAAAACAGTGAGTAGTAATAATCTGTATCTTAAAGGTTGTTCAGATAGACSTATAGGAAATTCCAGCATTTTGAATGTAGAGTGAATGAAGAGATGGCCTTTGGAAATAGGAGTCAGGTGTTGTCTTTTGCAATGTTCCAGTTAGCATTTAAAACGTGAACAAAATAGACCGGAATACATGTTTCAAAATTTGGGAATTTGCATTTTCTGCACCTGAACTCTGTGATACTGAAGCCATGCGACTGGCGACTAAGGTATCCTAAGCAGAAACCAAGCAGGGATGCTTGACAGCTGCTAGCTCCGAGCAGCCYGTGGTGCAGGAGTGTCCAACGTGCATATTAGAGCATGCTGCAGGAGCAGAATGGGCCAGCGGTCCCAAGCCTCTTGGGCTGGCACAACCCTGAGTGAGAGCAGCCCACAGTTCAGCGCTGCGCAGTGCTCCAGGAACGTGCCCTATGCACTGAAGCACCAGTAGCTGTCCCGAAAGGATTGGCACAGGTGTTGCAGCAGCCTTTTCAGAGTACTGCTTGTGTGAATATTAATGATTAATGATGTTTATCCAACATCTTTCAATTACCAGCTAATTACAGTATGATAATATGTACCACTTATCTTCTGAGTGTTTTGTAGACTTCAGCTAATGAATCTCAGCACCCCAGTCAGGYACATAAGTGTTATTATCCCAGACTTACCACTGCAGCTGAGTTACCTACGATTCTGGAATCATTCTCCTGTATTCAAACTGCACCTCTCCAAYAAACTTACCAAATGCTAAGGCTCAGATATCCACCTGTGTGTTGCCTTCATGAGAAACTAATTTAGAAAAAGAAAATTGCTAAAAGACTGCTGAGGAAGACAGTGTTCTACTCCATTTAATCTTTATAGAGTTGAAAACTTTTATTTTACCATTTGGAAATGACTTACTGTTTGGAAATGACTGATTTTACCTTATAAGAAGAAAAATGCTATGTGATAGGAAACTTAAGTCTTCAAAATGGTAGAGAAGTCTTTATTTTGTAAGGAATTAAGTGTTTTGGGCCAACCAAAATATTTCTTCCTTTCAGAGTGGTTTGAGGGGGAGTTGTCATGTTTTTTATATCTTATCCTGCCTAGAGTGGAAGGGGTTACTATAATTACCAATGAAAAGAAGAATTTAGTTCTTTCTGAGTTTTCAGGATACTAATAAACTTCATCAAAGTCATTGAGTGCACAGGCTCACTTGTACCACCTGGAAATGAGAGACGTGGTAGTTCGGAACAAATATTTATGTAAACATATATAAAAAAGCCTTAATATATAAATATAAAAATATAATATTTACATGTTAAAATTTATATATAGTGTGTATGTGTATACATATTTTGTGTATGTGTATACATATTTTGTGTATGTGTATACATATTTATATAAAAAATGGTTCTGCATATTCTTGTGTAGAGACAAATTTAGATTTTGAGGTAAATGCACACCACAGTGTGGTTTTCTTTAAAATACTTTATGGTTGTAATATTCTTGGAGCTGCTGCKTTGAGAACAGCACTAGTACAAACAGTGATGGAGACCACTGGTTCAGCAGGAGGTCAGATAGGGAAAATGGATTTATCTGCAGGAGATTTCTAAGCATYTTTGTCTATAGGATTAGTAGTTCAGGCTGAAAATGCCTGAATAGAATAATATTTGCAATATGTTATAGAAATTCACAGGCTGCTATGCATATTAATTAAGGCCCAAAGCTGCTTTCAAACAATGTGATACGGTTTTTAAGGTACTAAATAGTTCTTTTTCTTGGTTTCTTTATTTTCCTGTTGCCATGGAGATCAGGATTATCCTGTATGGTACCTTTTCTCGAATTAGCTAATCCAAATCATGTTATTAATGTATGCTTGCTCTAAAGATTAATAAAGCAACGAGGGAGTTCTTTTTTCTTTTTTTCTTCAATCAGTGCAACTTGCAAGCTGCTGGGTCGTTATTTTTGTACTCGCTTCTGCTTTTCTGTCCATTTTTTCCCATAACTGAAATCTGTAAATATCTGAAATAAGATGCCCCAAATTCTTTATGCATCATGATCCTCTTATTTTGTCAACCTGTTACTTTTGGTAACTGTTGCACTAGACTTTATCATGCCAAGAGCTGTGTTCTTGAATCCTGTTCGGATTATGGAAATTCAAAATTGTTCTGATAAAGGACTCTAGAAATGGCATGAGAATGTGGCTAGAAGAGAGCAGGRTGGAGACATCTCAGCACCACCCCTAGCAAGTCATGGCAGTGCTACCCCAGGATTGGGGGCATGGTTGCTGAGGCATTTCTTTAGATTTCTTTATTATGTTRGTCATAATAGTAGAATAAAGTATACTTCTATTAGCCCAGTATAGCAATGGAAAATGCCAGGTAAGCAAAAAGATCRGTAAGGTCAGAAGAGGAGACAGAAAAGAGAAAAAGTTGGAAAAGATAATAAAGACACAGCACTGTTTGCTATTAACCACGTGAACAAGCTACCAGGTTGACTTATAAAATAAAGGCTTACAAGTTCTTTAATCCAGGATAAATCATTTATAAGTAATATATGGAATGGTTTGTCTGGGGCTGAAGGTTTGAAACTTTTGTGAGGGCCAAGAGCCCAAGTTGACAGCTCTTCATTGCACTCACCCGGCGCAGGGACTGTCGGCCTTCYTTGGTGGTGGCTGTGATGGCCATGGGAGCTCTCAGAGATCTTRCCCTCTCTGTCTCAGACCTACATCCCAAGGGGCATAAGAAAAGCCCTTCCAGCRAGCTCCCTTGTAGTAATGCCCTGCTGGGATAAGAGGCTTCTTGCCATAGGAGGCAGCAGCATCTGTGTGTAYGTGTGTGTCCCAAATAAATCCCGTATGCAAGGAGAGCTGGCTGTCCGTAGAGCACCCTCACACATTGCTCCTGCTAAGAGGACCAGACTTAGCTTAGAAGTCCTTGATTCTTTCCAAATTATGAATTATGCAGGAGAAAAGCAGTTYCACAGGGATCTTTTGTCTTTATCAGTCGTAATTTGTTACAGCATTGGTTGAATTCTCAACTCTTTCTCTAAGAGTAAGTCCCTCCATCRTGCCCTTGATTGGCCCTGATAGAATTAATTTACCCTATTAATGTGAGATGGGCTGGTCTCATCTTGGAAATCTCTCACCTGACAAATCTTTCTCGTGTTTACTATCCTCTCTCATCTGTGCCTTCACTACCAACTTCTCACAGGTTTCTTTTCTATTTCTACACTGGAGGAGAGGAGRGGGAAAAGGAGCTGAGACAAGGGAACAAATGATGGACTTGTCAAGCTGTGCCCAACCGGGTTGAATTAGGTGACAGGGGATCTGAATCATCCTACTTGTTCTGAATAAGTAAATACTTTTTCCCCCTTCCAATTCCACAGCACTTTCAAAGCGGTGGCTTTTCTTCTGAAATGCCAAAAAGCCCCGAAGCGCTTCTCAAGTAACATGAGCTGATTTGTGTGAGCATTTACCATCACCTGAACGCWAGCTTGTTTGCTTAACATTTTATGCACTATGTGTCAATATTTACCCAGGCTTCCTAACAAGAGAATTGATAGTGTTCAATTTGCAAGCCCAGTGCTGTGCATTAGCCATGACATTGATATTGTCTTCTCTTTTAGACGTCGGAGAGAAGCAAGTTTTTTTCCGTCTTCTATTTATCCATTAATGCTGGAAGTCTGATCTCCACGTTTGTTACTCCTGTATTGAGAGGTGAGTGTTGATTTAGATTAAGCTGATAATTTAGCTGCCCTCTGACTAYTCTGCTGTGCATATTTAGGCTCTTCTGACAACTGAATGACAGAAATTACCTTGTTTCTGGAGTGACCAGTGTATTGCATTTACGCCTTGTTAATCTTGTGTAGCGGCGTACTGGGTTCATGGGTACTAGCATATGAGTTGAACAAATCACATTCCCAGCTGTATTTCAAAGCTTGCTTGAACTGTGGAATTAAAATATGGAAGATGAAGAGTCCAGTGTGGTCTGGTGCTCCTCCAGGCCAGCTCAAGGTTGTTCCTTGATCTTGCCTGCAGGTAACGTCTGGGTGGGGACTGATCCCTGCTCTTCTGGGCAGGCACTCAGGCTGAATGATTTAGCAGGGATTGTTTCCGAGTCCTACCTTTTCCAGGATGCGGCTGACTGCCAGAGGGCTCTGTTTTGCACCTAGGTTTGTCTGCTTGGCTTTGGTTGCAGAACCACAGCCCTGAGGAGCGAGCCCGGGAGACAAAAGCCTAGGCCTGTGCCCCACTTAGGGCCTGCTTTGCATTCCGACCACCTGCATGGACCCTTTGAGTCCCTAGCTTTGCTGCACTCACTTCATTGTACTGCAGCACCACATGCCAAGGAGACTGGCACACTTGAAATTCAGACTCATGGGCAGGAGGAGGGCAGCTGCCAAGGGGACAGGGCCAAGGTAGCCTTCATGCTCAGTAGCATTATTTTTCATTCCATCTGAAGGCCACTAGGAAGTTTGCTCTGTTCAGCATGGCTGTTTTAACAGACTGTTCATTTCACAAGGCTATGGGCAATTTTACTTCTCTTGCATTTATGCCAAAGCACCCAGGCAAAGACAAAACTCTCTCTTGTTTGKTCTTTCTTTTACCAATGTCCTCATGTCCATACTCTGCTGTGAAGGGGCTGTTGCTAAATGTAATTAGTGCATGGATGAAAATCTGGTCCCATTTGGACATCAAAGTCCATACCAATACAGTGTTACAATAAACTAGTTGCAACAGGGAAATGAGGTGAAGTGGATATGGAGAGAGAATGATTTGTGCAAAGCTTTTTTTTTTTGGAAGAACAAGAAATGCAGTTTATAGACGTTTGGCAGAAATGTGGAATATATATCTTTTAGTTATAGAAATCCAACAGTTTTAGTTCATGTTGCATGTCAAAAGTTCATTGTGTCCATAACATTTTGCTGCCAGCTTTGGGTTTATATTTCAGCTAACTCGCTGAAAATGTGCAAATGAAAGCTATGCATGCACACAGCTACACGACTGACTGTGACTGCCCAGGGACAACAAATAGTAAAAACTAAAGTTTCATGGCTTGGTTTCCTGTTAACTATGTGGGCTTATTTTAGCCATATTTATTTGCTTTTGCTCCATTACCAATGCAATTGTTTGTAGTCTCTGGCACCCGGACACAGACCTCACTGCTGGATTGCTTTCTGCAACTCCTTTAAATTCACATAGTGTGAGAACTGAGCTGGGCCAAGAAACACAGGGTTTCAGAGCACCCACAGTTAACCATAGAGCTCAGATCCATCAAAGCCACAGTCTAAAAACCTTGCTTCCTGGTGCCTCACAATATCATAAAATCTGATGTCTGGGGGAGACTAGCTCTAGTCAGGTTGGAAAGGTGCAGAGAAAGACAACTGAAGAAATTGGAGTATTAAGTTTAATGCTGCACTCCCTTTTACTGTAGTATAGGAAAACTGGCCTCACCTTGGCCACTGTAAGTTGATATGAAAACAGATCAAGGATTTTAGCTCAATAATTCATGCATTTGGCACAAATAGTGCAGAAATGCTGTATTGGTATTTAAATTTAGTCAAATCTACAATGATCTCAGGTTTTTATTTAACCAGGTAGGAAGGTTGTGGTTTTCTTTTTTCTTTCTTGTTCATTTATGGTTCCCACCATTTTTTTTTTCTACCTATTCATTTGCTCTTCCCCTCTTCCTGCCTACCAGTCTCATCAATATCCCATTATCAGCTGCTCCTGCTGGCAGACACCAACCCTGCTTCCAAATTGTCTCCATCAAGGGAGGACAACTGTTTCAAGGAGATTCAATTCACAGCGTCAAGCACCAGCAAAGAAGATTTAAAGCCAGTGGAAGTGACTGATTTAGGGGAAATAAATCTAAGCCCCAGGTAACATAAATCTGACTGTAATGAGCTGCTTTTGTTTCTGCCTCCTTTTTAGGGGATGTGAAATGCTTTGGAGAGGATTGTTAYGCACTGGCTTTTGGTGTCCCAGCAGCACTGATGGTGTTAGCCCTTGGTAAGTGGAAATGATAAAGTTTGGAATAGTAGTTATCCATTGGGATTGCATGAATAGTTAAGAAGATGCACAAATTCACCAGCTCTGTATGAAATTCAGGATTTCAAGATCATTGAGTAATTGCGATGTTTTAGAACTACTAACTTAGAGTAGCCCATTGCCACCCTGCCTAACATGTTTCTCCTGCACAGGGTGATGGTGGTAGTGTCAATCTTGTCTCCTCAAGTCTCTCTGATCTGCTTCCRCTCTTGTCAAAGTCTGATATATATTCTAATAATATAATTCAGGACAACAAAGAAAACCTTCTAGTACATTTAGGATATGGTCATCCTGCAGTCCTATGTCATGGTGTTGGTAAGGGAGTTTTCTGGTGCTTTGTGATACATAATTTTCCTGTGCAACAGAACAAGAGAAGGCACCAAAATGATGCTCCTAATATTTTGCAGCTTTGCCTGTGAACAGGTTTGACCTTTGAGCTGCAATCTGAGCAGTCCCTGAAGTCCCCCAATTTATAGGAGGGCTTAGCATGCTCCTTTTAAATTCTCCACATGCTCTTTGTAGCTTGAAACTATCCTTAAAGGCACAATTGTTTCCTTCCAAATTCTTTTGCTACGCGCAAATCCYAAAAGATAAAGCTGAAAGAGACGTTGCTTTATTCTGAGTTGTCTCAGTTTGCTTGGCTCAAGTCATACTCACAGCTACGGTGACAGTTTATTATTATGTTACATATGGCATCTTATCCCCATTAAAATACTGTTTCTCCTTCAACCCCTATCAAACACCTAGTYGTTTCCATATTCCTGTTATTCCTTGGTAACCAGTACAGAGGGCACCCTGTTAGCCTCAGTTTTACTAAAGTGACTGAGAAGAGCGGTCCTCTTATTACACTGCTTTTGGGAAGGTTTGACACGGCATGGGGTGAGTTCTCATTCAACTTCTTCGCTAATTGGGAGATAAAGCAATTGGGTGATTTCACCGTAGTATCTACAGTTTGAAAAGTTGTTGCCCCTGTATGTATGCCCAGAATGTAAATGTTGCTTTTTTCTCTCAGAATTCCATGAGAGAAGARGGATCAGGATCCAGAGATCCAGCAGAAATGCTATCAACTCACAGCTAATGTTATTTTCAAAAAATTGCGTGGTCATGGGCATGAGAGGCTTCTCACTTCTCATTTCTCATATGACTTGTTCATACCAATTTCAGACAGACAGGCTCTTCCTGCATCTTTGTGTGATGAATGTTTCCAGTGGGGTAGCTGTTGCCCAGGATAAAATGGACACGTAAATATTGCAGTTTCAGTGTGGGCATCAGTCAAAATGGGTTCTTAGCTGGTGTCCTGCTACCAGATTCCACATTGTGCCTGGCAAAGCAGCTTCGTGTTCTTTTGTRATATGTTAAAATGCTCTTGGAAATGATTTCTTTGACTGTGTGAGCAGCATGCAGAATTGCAGAAAAAAACCCCTCCCATCCTGACTGCTCTCCCTGTGATGCTGGAAAGCAAGGACAGATCTAGAGGCAGAATGGAAGTTTTATAGAGCAAGATTTCYTGGGTTTCTTCAGTTTCTGACAGTTGGATGAGGATTGATACTGTCAAATCTCAAATGCCAAAGCTGGTGCTAGAACATCAGTTCTCACCGAAGTCAATGGCATCCCCAGAAGATATTTTAAGGAAGTTCATGGATCACCATTTGGAGGCACCAACTGTTGTACATGGAGATACTAGAAAGTACGTGGTGCAATTATGCACTCTGATTTTATACAAGGGTCTGAGGGATTCACCAAAACTGACTTCAACAGCTGATAGTTTGGCAAGTCAAAACTGGACATCAAGGGTCATTGTTGTAGCAGAAAAAGAGAAATGATGAGTTGCCTCCAGTCACCTGCATTAGGTCAGAAATGCCTGCTGCTCTCTGACTGTGGACTGACTCTGGACACCTGGATTAGCTTAAAGTGGTTTAGGCCTGATGGAGCCCAGTCTCAGCTTCTGTGGTGCTTCTTCACGTTAATATCTCTGTAATTGGAATGCAGGCAAAGGTTCTCAAAGAGCAGGACAAATTGTCTGTAATCAGATAGCTCCATCTGTGAACAGCTTTGAAGGCTTCCTCTAGTACACTCTGTGCTTTGAAGGAGAAAAATAAGACAAAACAGTATCTTAAAATTTACATTGCTTTCTGGAAGCCAAAATAGATAATTTCTGTTAGTGACAGTGTGTGATGCAGTGACCTTTGTGAACTAGATTGACAGTTCCATCTCAAATATGTGTGAGAGGCAAATATACAGAGCCCAGGTTGGATCTGGATTCCTTCTCACATAGTTGCAGTCACTCAGAATTGGGTTCCAACACAGGTACAATACATTAGATGCAGCAATTAAACATAGATTGTTCATTTTCAGTGTTAATTATCAGGGCAAATCAGATGTGGAGATGACTCCTCGTTCAGAGCAGATCATGAGAAGATGACAGTGACTACCTGAATTCCCATTTGGATTATAATATTTTTCAGTTGTGTTCATTGCTGGAAGTGGACTGTACAGAAAAACACCACCACAAGGGAACGTCTTACTTGAAGTGTGCAAATGCATTGGAGTAAGTGCGTGCCGTTCCCTTCCTTTTCATGCATGACTCTGAGGCTGCAGGTCAGAAAGGTGAATTTGAAGTTAGAATTCTTCTCTGTGTTGTTCCTGGATGTCTTGCTGATGAGCTGTAAGAAATAAGGAACACATCTAGCATCTACTTTGTCTTTGGTGTTTTGAATATTTTTCTTTTTGAATTGTTCTGCTGATGTGAGCAGAACTGCTAGTGGGGAGTGCTGGTGATAACTGAACTGAAAGGAAAACTCAGAAACTGACAGAGTATTAGAAATATGACTGAATTTTTTTTTTTCAGCTGAATAACTTTACTGAAGTTTATCAGTTCAGGAGACAGTAATAGTGTGCATTCCCATTAAGCACATTCAGCATGTTAATATAAATGAAAGAGACACCTGCTGAAGACACATTATAGCCTTATCAATTATCTTTCATAGTGTGTGAGCTGAATACAGCGTTTGAAAAAATCCCCTCTCGGCGTTAGGTGGGTAATAACATTTCTCTTTGACGAAGCTGCTGCTAACAGCAGATGTTTACTCTTTGACTATGTCAATGCTAGTGGCAGGCCGAGGTTTTCCTTTTCTTGATGCTTATGTGAGGCAGCCACTCTCTTTGCTAGGTTCTGTTCAATGTCACACAGCATAAACAAACTGGTTAGGTATGTGGTGTCATTTGATTTCCCCTGCAGTGAGAAACCAACATGAAAGATGATGTAGGATTGAGTGAGACCTGGTCCACAGCAGGTATATACAAAGAAAGACCTATAGAACAAGAAAGAAATGTGAATTCTGATTTTGACTTTACAAGGGCTAATGAGGCATTTCTTCCCTAGAACAGTGGTCAATCCAAAAGACATCTTTCAGAAAATAAAAGAAGATTTTTCAAAGCTTTATCATGTAGCAAACTTTAAATTAAGCAAGAAACAGTCTTTGGGGGAAATATTAGATCTGTCTTTGAAAAACAAGTATGTGAGATAATTCTTTCCCRTATTTACTCAATCATTGTCACAAAAATTGAATGGTCATAAAGGGTCCAGTCCTGCCCATCCAGATATCATCAGTGTCCAGCAAAACCCTCTCAATTATCTGCAACTACTTGTGCCTGGGGACTGGGAGGRCATCCTTGACTTGGGAGTATGATGGTCTCTGAAATGCAAAGGAAATAAGTAAAATAAGTGACATACCTGCAGGAGTTACTTGTTTTTCCTCTCTAGTTTGCTATCAAAAACCGGATGAAAAACCGCTCCCGTCAGATTCCAAAGAGGGATCACTGGCTCGACTGGGCATCAGAAAAATACTCAGTAAGTAGTGCCTTGCCTGGCAGGTGTTTTGTGGAAGGGGGAAGGAAGGCAGAAGGCATAAAACTGGCCTTCCGACACGGCAGGCCGTTCCTCACATAGACTCTGCCTGTCCGTTCCACATCTGTACTCTCCTGACCCTTAATGGACAATTTAGGTGGTGCACTGAAATGCAAATATGTCCAGCATCATGAATACATGCAATGAAAAATTGCTCTGTGACTCTCTGAAAAAGAAAATAGGAGCTGTCATGCTTTGTACCTTCATGTTATTATTGGTTCTTCACTCTCGTCTTACCTTTTTTCCTTTGTAGAAAAAACTGATCGCTGAGGTTAAGATGGTGACGCGTGTTCTCTTCCTCTTCATACCACTGCCGATGTTCTGGGCCCTGTTTGATCAACAGGTACGGTACAGGACAATGCACCATGGGCTGTGCTTCCAGGCTGGGTTAGCACCCCTTGTGCCAGGCTAACGGAATTCTCCTGACACCACAGTGTCTTGGGGACACAGAGCTGTACGCTTCAGCCAAGCATCCACGGGCTTGTTAAGGCAGTACCTTCCATCGCTGCTGGTCATGCCTTCACTGTCCTGCTTGGTGTCTGGGGTGGGAGGCAGAGGAGAAAGTGTGTGCCAGGTCCTCTGGCAAGAGGTAAAGGCATTAAAGAGAAGTGAAGGGGGAAGGAGAAATAAGACCTTCAGCATGGTCGTTATCTCCGTCCCCAGGCTTTCTAGGCACACGGGACATTGTGAATGCTTCACAGCTGTCTGTTTTCTCCTCAGGGATCCAGGTGGACTTTGCAAGCCACAAAGATGAATGCTGATTTTGTAAGTACTTAATGTCACCAGGGATCATAAAACTAGTAATATCACTGCTCCTGTTTTTGAAAAGGAGACTTGCAATGTTAAGAGCTTCTACCTATTGAGTCCGTATGAGTTGTGCTTCTGGTGATTAGAAGAGAAAAGCTCTAGGTGGCCATATGCAGTTCATCACGGCACATCTTGGCAAGGAGTGAGGGCAGGGGAGTCATTGACAGCCTGCAAAGTTGGGAGTGCTTAAGCACTGGCAACTAGTCTCTCTATGACCTTGAGCGAGCTACTTGTCAGCTCAGGTAGGGTTTCCAGCCTGCTACCCCCACCGGAGATGGGGAAGTCAGAGGAAGTTCACGCAGTCGTTATGAGGTGCAATTAGAGCTGTTGTGGCTGTATGCTTCTGCTGCAGCATAGTTGGTGATACATTAATGAAGCCTCTAGCAGTCGGCAGGAATCCTGCGTAAAGGGTTGAGATGTGGTGAGGATTAATTAGTTAGTAGCCATAAAATACTTTAAAGATGTGAGTGGCAAATGGTACAAGATGAAGTGACAGACTAATGTGGATGAGCTGTCTGCCTAAACGTTTCTCCATACAGGGCCTGTTTCCAGGCATATATGTTTTAATAGGCCATCTGGGTCTTACCTATGGATGCTCGTGCCACTCTTTAGAGTTATAAATTCCTGTTTTACACTTTAAATCCCCAAGTGTGAGCCCTCCTGTGTTAYTCCCATTAGATGCTGAACTCTTAGCATGTGATACTCATTAAGCTTAATTAATTCAAATGAGGCATGAAAAAGACTGCACCTTGAGTGATGTTTTATCCACCCCAGAAAGAACAATGGAAGTTCGTGTAGTCCTTGTCATGTGTATCTAGAAACATTGTTGTGCGCTGTTGTGCTAGCATGCATTTAGTGATTCATTAACAAAGCATTTAAGAATTGCCAGAAGTTGCTTATTAAACTCTCCATGGTGGAAAAGGAAACTGTTTTGYTTTGGTCATAGCAGCTGGATTGGATTTTTGGCATGTGTTTCAGTTTGATTCCCTTTCTACAGCTATTGAGAATTTCCCTAACCCATGAAGGTGAGAATTGAGTGTGACATTAAGGTGATTCTTCCATTAGACTTACCATAGTTTATGTTTGTAAAATTCTCTTTCCTTTCCTTTTCCAGCTGAAGTGCTTAGCAAGGGTGACCAGTTAACAATTAATGATTTAGGGTGAGATGAGAGGTTTGCAGGCTTTTTGCCTCATGCCGTGTTTGTCCCGTGTGCCCAAAGTGACACAGGGAGAGGGAATTTGCCTCAGCTTTTTAATTGTGATGCTTCTTTGCTGCACCCTTTGCTTTCTGCTTTGCCAGCACTCCCTTGCTGGCAGAGACAGACAGCAATTTTATATTCAGCTCGGGACAAACCTGGCAGAGAGGAGACAAACCCCCACAGTGCTGTCTCAGAAAGATATTACCTCCTTCCTATTTTTCCCCCTTTCTCCTAATCCTAATTTAAAATGAAAAACACTACTTGCAGTTCAGGCAAACACTGGATTCCTCCTGGAGACAGATGACTTTTTCCCTTTGGCTGAGCTGGGATTCCACTGTCCATCCTCATTGATCTTGCATGATTGTGGAGCTAAAGCACCAGTGTGAGGATGAGGCACCCCTTGTGGATTCAAGAACTATTGGATTAATCCGAAGTTGAACAGATAACCAAAATCCAAAGCCTATTTTGGTGCCTGTGGAAGGAAGAAAGGAGGGAAGAGGTGTTTTTACAGCTCACTCACCCAGGGCTATCTTTTGCTGTCTTTTTGAAGTTTTGGGGCCAAATGCAAACACACCTAAAAAGGTCTTGAAGTTTGAGAATAGTCAACTGGACTTTTCTCATTGTAGAGGCAGAGAGGGAAAAACATCTAAATGCACATCCTGGTTTGGGCTCCAGTGTGGCCATTTCCACTCCCTTGTTTAGAGGAGATCCGATTTGAAATATGGGTCTTAGTGTCTGTGACAGAGTGTGTCCCAGCTGCCATACATCAAGAACTTCCTTCTACAAAATGATTCCCATCACACACCATCCTTAGACAACAAGTGTCAAGAACGCAGTATCAACTACTAGAGCCAACACAAGCATCTGAAGAAACTGCCTCTGCTGCTAAGGCCTTTACTGTGGGCTGTTTGCTTACTTGCCCTCAACCATATACATTGTTATTTTATGATGTTTATGAATCACTTGGACTGTCTTTTTGTTTCAGGGGATATATGTCCTTCAGCCTGACCAAATGCAGGTAAAAGATATTGTAGAGTAGGAAATAACTCTTAGAGTCTTTTTGCCTTCTCTGTCGTGTTTTTGCTGTGATTCCAGTGGCCTTTCTCTGCTACTTTCGAAGGTCAGGGCAATTCCCCCACCTCCGACTCATGTGGTGTGGACTGTGTTAGTTGTGGGGATTTGGAAGTCCCTGTGGGTGTCCTAACATAGAACTTGAATCCCGCATCGTAATGAAAGAGGTGCAGGGGGGTATAAAACTACATCTCCCCGGACCAGAAGCAGAACTGGGCCACCAAGTTTCAGATTAGGACATGCCATCACATTAATGCTTCAAACAAGACTGGTGTCTGGAATGAACAAATTACATCTCCTTTTAATGGACCCCTGCCTGGGTGTGAGCATTGTACCCTTCAATGTTCATCCCTTCCTGTAGGGCAGGTGAAACTTTGAAGGCTCTGAAACYGTAACATGTTGTCACAGTTGATTACCTTTTTTATTCTGAACAGCTCTGGAGAAATTCAAAGCTGTTCAGTTCCCTGAGATCATCTTCAAAACTGAGACTGAATATCCCTCTCTGCTTGTGTTTCCCAAGTTACTCTTGCATTTTCTTGCTCTCCCACTGCTGGCTGGCAGACAGGTTCTGCCCTCCTGGGAGAAATGCAGTTCCTATGGGATTCCCAAGCCATGTGGAAGAACCAGAGCCTGGCAATTTCACAAAATAGTGCCTGTTCCTCTGAGATCTTGCTGGAGTCCCAAGATATTTGCCTTGTTGCTGATTTGTTGTTAGGTCCCACTGCAGCATGGGAGTTCACTAGCCTGTTGTCAGTGGTTTTGTACTCTTTAAAACATAATGCCAGAGTTCTCTTCAGGGAAATTGGGTCAGTGATGCTTGCTTAACTCTGAGAGTAGAGACATGAACAAAATGTATTTATACAAAATGTATTATGTTAAATCTAAATAGGAGAAACCATCGAAGTGCAAACTATGATTATATTTTTAAAGGGGTTTTAAAGCTTTTATTCATGTCCTTTCTGTAATGGAATTATTTCTGGAGGACAGTACTTTATGAACTTAATTAGTGAAAGTTGCTTTCTAGTCACTAAACTGCCATTGTTTTGTGTTGCAGTTCTTAAATCCGCTTCTTATTCTTGTCTTCATCCCGATTTTTGACCTTGGGCTCTACCCACTTATAAACATGTGCAAATTTAATTTCACGTGAGTACTTTGGGAACCTGCAGATGATTTGGTTCTAATGCTCTAGCAGCAAGTGTGCAGAAGAGTAGTTTTTAAGGAGATAAATCAGAAATGCCACTCATTCTATCCAGTACTTGCACCTGTTGCAGCTTATTTGGCAGCATCACCATCTTCCATAGGCCCTGGAAGTTCCAGGGGAAAAATTAATGATGTTGGACTCCACTCTCATCTAAAGGGAAATGAATCAGGAGTCCCCATATTTTGATCTCCTTGCCAGCAAATTTTCCTTGAGAGACAACATAAATAGACTCTCTCTTAATTTGATCATCACATTCTTCATTGTATCTCCTAGCTCCTCTGAGATAATTATCTACCTGCAACTCCCCATGATGCCAAAGTCACTTTCCCACTTGAGCTGCATGTGGTCTTTGGAGAGCAGATGTCACATTAGGATCAGAAACAATGAATGCTTAAGGAAATCTCCAATTTGGCGCAAGCATTTTATCCCAGCTGTACGTTAGTGGGTAGTACAGTGTAATATGAACAGATCTGTGGGGCACGACATTTGGTGCTGAGGCCTAGTTTACTCATTTGGGTTTTTCTACTTGAGACTAATTGCAACCTGGCTCTATGGATTGATGGCCTCTCAGCAGCAAGTGTATGTGATGTGCTGCTTGTGGAGTGCCTCTGCCACTATGATCCCAGCTGAAATGAACTTGGTTTGTGTGCCCTGAGAGCACCCCTTAGCATGAACTACAGTGAGGAAAGTGGCATTGAATGGGAGATGGCCTGTAAAGGAATGATCCAAACTAAAATGCTAGGTAGACAAAAAACACATAAAATGGAGATTGAAGGAACCTCAGCACCCATCTATTTAATGTGCTGATCCTCTGCTATTACACTGAATTATTTGTACCTATAGATGAATGAAGAAGGTTATTGTCTTACTGTGTGATAGTACTCTTTGGAGGACACACATCAGAAACTGGGCTCTTCCAGTGACCTAGACTGAACCCCATCTTGAGAGAAGACTTTCTTCCTAGACTAGCTCACACAGCAGCACCAAATTCATGCACTGATCAGGACTGAACCCCATGTAATTTCTGTCCTCAGGATGCTGAACATTAACAGGCTGCTACCCAATTTTGCTGCAGGATTGGTTGTGGAAACACAGTAGTTTACAGGGTTATAGCCTATATGGCTGCAAAATTTTGGGCTACAAAATCCCAGTGTGGAATCTGGCTCAAAACCAGCTTGTTTCTTAAAAGAAGGTAAATGTTTTCTTATTCCCAGATATGTAGCTAAGAGACAGAATTTGAGTCTATAATCTACATTTAATACAGCCCAGTGAATGTGAGTTGTGAGTCCAGAGCATTATAAAGACTGGAGATCCTTGAATCTAGGTCCATGTTTGTTTCAAATTTGGACCTAACCTGGCAGGTCCTATTTTAATTTGTTCTGTATCAGATTGTCTCACATGATTCTAGTAGAGTCACAGTCATTTTGTTCCTTATACTCTGTGTCTCTGTATTGGCATGAGAAGTAACCCAGAGTGATGATACAGATGGCCAGGAATGTAGATGACAGAAATCTTTTCGGCTCCTCATGCCTGCTGCTAAATAGCTGCTTGCTACTTTGCACTTGCCTTTCCCAAAAGCAACTTGAAGATGAATTATTTCTAGGGCTTCTTCCAATATTGTAGGTTAACATAATGCCATGAGTTATTCCCTGTAGAAGAACTAGGAACAAGATAATAGGAAACTTGCAAATAAAGAGGGTTTTTTTCATGGCCTATCAGTTTTAATTGGCCTCAGTGTTGGCCTCATACAGAGTAATAGAATTATTTTAACTTAAATTTAAACAGCACATCCTCCCCAGTGCCACCTGTTGGACAGTTTGTTACATGACTTTGGCATATCTTTGACTCTGAGGAATGATATACTGTATTATAAATTGCTTTTTTTGTCTTTTTTTATTAATGACACCTCTTTCATTTACCCCATAGACCTATTAGGAAAATGGCAACAGGTATGATCCTTGCAGGGATGGCATTTGGACTTGCAGCCATCGTAGAAGTCAAAATAAATGTAAGTATAGTGCAAGAGATTACTCAGAAGTTCTTGGCTTTCACTGGGGTATTTTTATATATCTTCAATACATTCATTGTAATTAAACATACTGATCCAATTGCTATTTAAAAATCCTACTTTGTCTATCTTTCTTTCTCTGTCTCCCGTTGTCTTCCTTTTTCAGACTGTCTCTTTTTCTCTCTGTAGTCTTCGCAGTTTTGCTGTACCAGTCATCTATAGTGGCATATATTCTATATTGATTTCCATCATCAGAATGCTTTGACAGTTATCTATTTAATGCCAGTAGTTAATTCCAAGAGGTAGTCTGTTCTCTCTTTCATCTCTTGAAGTAGTTTTCCTGTGTTTTGCTGGGGTTTTGTGTGTTTCAGTTTTATTCATTGCCTGCTGTAGGCCAGGGATGTGTTTTACAAGACAAGTTTGGAATGCAGGTGAATGCACTCACTTCCACAGGCCTAGGTATCAGGGGCTGTCTGGCAGCCCCAGCCAACAAATCCCTTGCAAACTTGATATTAGCCCTGCACATTCATTTCTGGTTTGACACCAATGCTGCTTGCTTTGGCTGACCTTTGGCTTAGAAAATTTACTGTAGGATAAATTTTTCATGCTTTCATGTATAGCTAAAATATTCTGTTACAGAGTGGCTGGCTGCACTGACATTTACCTGTTCCTCAGGTGAATCCACTGACATGTCTCCACTGAAATAAGACTCTCTGGTTTCAGTGTTCTTTTCTGATCTCCTTGCTTGAGCACAGAAAAGTTGTCATTGCCACTCAGAGCAGCTCTGAGCACTGAAAAGCTCCTCTATGTAGAAGGTTGGTGGCTTGAGAGAGATGCCCCCCTGCCTGTGAAATTTACAGCCTAAATGCTGCTTAAAAGCTCCAGCGAGGAAGGAGATAGGAGGGCAGCACACATAGGGTCATCATATCTTTCTGGCAATGTCTCTCCGCCTAGCTAGATTCAAACTTCCTTGCCTGTAATACCCAAATTATGGCATGAGACAGAAAAATTTAGTAGCTTTTAAGTATTACTTTTGGCTACCTGAAAATAATGTGAGGAAAAAAGAATAGTTTTAAATCTGCAGGAAATATGAAGCAGAAAATGATTGAAGTACTCTTTCTAGGATATAATTCCTGATAGAAAGGATACAATTGTGCTTCAGACATCATTGTCCCTCTCCCAGAAGACAGAGAGCAAGAACTATACAGTGGGCCATTAGATAGCGTGGCATTAAGTGATTTAAAAGCACCAATTACAGACACAGCTGGAGCTGGATTTTCAAAACTGCATAGCTTTTGGCCTAATTCTTTTTCCAGTCATTGAGTGCAATGGAAAAAGAATTATTCTGGCCGGTGCTCTTGAAATCCTCCTCTAATGTTAAGCTCATTTTTTTCCTGTCTAGCCTTGCACCTGGTTAGATGCAGGTACTTAGGAGCTGTATTACAGGAACAGGTAAATGGTTCTACCTGCCCTGCAGTAGAGTAGCCTGTGCATTTAATGGTGTGAAGAGCAGTTTTTGTGAAGAATGATAGGCTGTAGAGCTATTATGAAGAAACCTCTCTAGATAAGATTTATGTTCAGTTGTCTCTTAGTGAAACTTCGTCTGAGAAAGGGATGGAAAAGCATCATGATGGGAAAGATCACTATCATGACTAAAAATGAAGCAATATTAAGAGCTCTAATAAAGCATATAGATGGCAGTTAAAGCCTTTTATTTTAATTAGGAAACCGATATGCCTCACCTTGTCCCAAAAGAAAGTTTAATTCGGGTCCTGAATTTGGCAAAGAACCCTGTTCAAGTGACAATCCAAGACCAGCACCTATTTCAGCAGCCCATAGAGGCTTTTCAGGTAAGTGTATGTGTGAGGCTGGAAGGCCTGCCTCACAGTCCCATTAGATAAAGTTGGAGTTCCTTTCAACTGCTGCTCAATAAGGCCCAGAGATGCTGGAGCATGCCCTTCTCTGTCTTAGAAGTGCATGGAAATGGCTTTGGAGATGTGGTACTGTCTTCAGTGACTACATGAAAGTGGAAATTTTGGAGATAGATCCATTGCAAAGGAGCAAATGACTAACTGCATTCATCTATAAAATGATAATTGCCCCAGGATSAGCATCTGCAGACACCTTGCTGCAGTCTTTCAGGGCTCACCCACCGATCAGGCATTGCTGCTGGGATTCAGGTGACCTACAGAATACATGTATGTGCAAAGGAAAAAAGTAGGAAGATAGTTAATTAGGCCTGGATTTTGGGATGTTCCCCGTTTCAGCTCTCAGATTATGTTAAAGAGGAACCTGCTTAGTGACTCAGTCCCTCAGTCATCAATTGCCTGCTGCAATCTGGATGTTCCCCCTTTGGGGCAGGCCAGGGCTGAGGAAGCATGGTAAGCAGTGAGAGCTCCCTGGCCAAGGGGTTGTATCCAGCAAGGGAAGACACTCTCAGCTCCAATTAGGACCAGCCTAAAGCCAGTAGAGTAAAACAGATCCTTTACAGTAGGAGGGGGAGCTTTTAACTGACTCTGGCTGTTAACCTCTCTTTACATGCTCCCTTGAGGAGAGGATAGGATTGCACTTGGTGGGCAGAGGCAGAGCCTGTCTCAAGCAAAGAAAATGTGTAACTAARTTTGTTTTCTTTCCACAGAACCCAGCTGAGTACTCAAAATTAATATTGAATGGAGAGCAACAGAGCCTTCACTTCACCCTACAGCATCAAGGATTGTCTCTTGCTTTTAACTACACCGTGAAGGAAAAATCAGTATACAGCTTAATTGTTTTTGAGGCAGAAGGAAGCCTATCAAGCCGCTTAGTGAGTGTGGGAGTGAAGTGTAAATACAGTATTAATTCAACGACTATGATGATACAATGGGTAATGGGGTGATAGGTTCGTTAATTCATTTGCTCCGTTGTGCTTTCTGATTGCTCTCAGATGCTCTAAACCTGACTTCTTAGCTAGCAGCGCTGGATGTGTACACAGTTCTGTTGGTTGATTAATAGAGGCATTATGGCATCTGAGAGCTACTGGGCACAATTTAATCCAGTGAATGGTGCGGTGGGAGAGCAGAATAATACCTGCTAGGCAACAGAGCTTGAGAAATCAGGGGAAGCAGAGGCAGAGATTTTCCCCTGAAGATGGTTCTATAAAGCAAAGATGTTAAAGAGGCTCTAGGGCTGGGCACGGAATAAAAACATCAGGGCAGCGTTTCTAGGTTTAGTTATTACAAGTGTTTAGTAAAAATGCACAGAAGGCCCATTCGTTTTGCAGAACAGAATAAATGATTAAATTCATTTCAGCCTCTGCAGCAGAGAGGGCTGTGATGGACTTTAATATATTGCTGCAATTATAGGAAGGTATTTGGAGATGTGTAGGGCCAGATTCTGATACCCTTTACGTGCAGCTATACTTCAAGAAGCGTCTTTGAAACAGCTTCTGATATTCCACGTTGTGGTGTGTGTGTACATGTTTGTGTAAGTGCCATCAGGGTCTGTCCTCATGCTAAAATACCTCTGCAGTTCTGTCTGCAGTTTTTCAGTCTTCTGCCTCGCAGGGTTGCCACTCCAGACATTCAATATTGTGCAGCAGAAATCACAGCTGTTTTTTTTAAAAAATGTGGGATTTTAACTATTTATTTTTCCTCTAGGGTTTTTTTCTTTGCTGTTGTATGGTTTGGAGCCTGCGGCATGTTTTCATACAATGATGTTAAGCTTTCCCTGTGATCCTGATGATTGTGTGCTGTTTCCCTAAGAAATTAATACTTATACAAGGGTTTTCACACAGTCCTTGTATTCCAGGAGCTGGAACTTTAAGAGAAAAAGAAAGCAGTTAAAAAAAAAAAAAAGGCACTACAAGGCCTGTGGTAGAATAACCGGTGATAAAAGACCAAGGTGGGTTCCCAGGGGATGCAGTCGTACAGAAAGGACTGTCTGATGTGTGTTCAGAAGTGTTTTAAAAGTCCACCTGCCCATGCTACCATCATTGTGTGAAATTTATAACATTATACTCACGAGGATTACAATTAGCCACAGCCTATGAAGAGAAACCCCAAGATGGGCTGGAGCAAAGCTGTCTTTCAGGTTAGATATATCTTAGTGCTGCTTCAGATGCCCCCCTGAGTTTGAGTCGGTACCTGGCCCCTGACATGGGCTTGGCAACAGCAGTGCTGTGGGCTGATGCCTTTGACCCATCGTTTTTCAGCTCTAGCAGGGGAGAAGTAGAAGCCAAGAGGATAAATGATACTCATTCTTCAGCCTTGCAACAAAGGGAGGGCAATGCCAGTGTCCCTGCTGTGTCCCAGGGCTTCTCCTGGGTGAGCCATGTTCCACCCCAGCCTCCTTCACTACTAGATTGAGCACCCTTGGTCAGGTGCCAAATCTGGGGATGCTTTCCTGGAAGGAGCCAAACTGAGACTCTTCTACTTCATGCACGTTCAGGGGACAGATAATGAATTGGAGAGCCTGGGGATCATCAATGAAAGTGAAAAGTAATTTGGTCTGTCTGCTCTGAGTGTTTATTCCTGTGTCCTTCTCTGAAAGAAATTCTGCTCTTGTTTATTATTTATTGCTCTGGCATTTATTATTCACTATGGCTATTTATTACTTAGGGCACATTTTGTTATTTGTGGATCAGCATATTGCACTGAAAGTAGAGTAGACATTTTATGGGTATGTTGGAATACTGAATCTTTGCTCTTAGCTCAGGGTTTAACATCAGCACTGAAGTGGAGAGAAGAAAGCTAGCACACTTTTAAGAGAAATCTAATTGCAAAGGCTTTTGGCTTGCCTATGTTATATCAGTGGGCAGCATGCACTGAGATTCTCTGCTGAGTACACTCAACATGCCATGGCTGTGGATTTCTAGCAGCTGAGAGCCTAACCTGTATATCATTTTGGTGTGACATACAAGCTTCAGGACAGGGGCTGTCTCTTTACGGTCTTTTCTCAGCCTTGTCCACGAACAGGCTCTCCTTAAGTGAGGGTAGATCCATGTTGTTAGCAATCCAGCTGGTGAGGAGAGTGAGTGAAATGTGATGACTTTAATAGTAACATAGGGGGCTCTTTGGCTATGGACTCCATGAAATCTGTGAGTATGCCAAGAATGAAGGGGTAGAAGTTACTCAGGAATTGCAGGTTTTGTGTGCCTAAGGCACTCATGCTTAACTGTAACACTGGAACAAGCTAATGCAGATAATTCTGTCTCGCTATCTTCTGATCAAGATGGATACTCTTTTTGAGGAGTGTTATGTATAGAAGGGTGACTAGCTGGAACCCTGTAGCCTGTGTTACATAGGAGATGAGAAAAATAGTGTGATTTTGTCTTAAGCCCTTGGTGGAGCTGAAGTCAACAGAAATTTTGCTATTGGCTTGATTGTGCCAGGACTTCACTTCTGTGGCCTGATGTAAGGCTTATGTGAGAGACCAATTGACTTCCACGGGCTCTGTAACACATGCACAGTTCCACAGACACTAGTATTTTCTGCTGAATGTTGTTTATAAGGCAATATTAATACATATGTTTGATTTTTTTCCCTCTTTAGATTGCAGACTTAGAAGCAAAGCCAGAAAATGGGTTGGCAGCCGTTAGGTAGGAATTGCTTTTTGAGCGTTTGGGGATGAGGGGAATTGCTTTTGTCTAATGTGAACTGTATGTAACATAACCCAGATGTTCTCAGGTTGGAATCTAATCCACATTTCTCATGCAAGAAAGATTCAGGTGTCAGCTGCTGAGGCTGACAGCGTGTTACATCCCACCCTCATATGCATGACTGAACATTATTAACCTGTACYGCTTCACACAAGCTGGGCTGAGATGGTATCATGAAGGATCTCTTCCCTTGTAAGGGTGCTAACTTGTTTCTCTCCCGTTTTCCATCTCATTGGGAAAGAGAGTGAAGAAGCAATCTGGAAAAGAGCCCTTGTCCTTTGTCCTCTGCAAATCAACCAGCCCATGATGTTCACTTCTCCCCTCCTGCCTCATACACAAATGGCTACTAAATCAGATATGGCAACAGTTTGCATCCTCATAAACAATTCAGCTGGGCACTGGCTCTGCTGAGCCAGCTACTCTACTCTCCAGGTTTTAGCTGCTCCCTGATCGGTCCTGTGCTAAGCCGTGCAGACTTGCTCTCGCACTGAGGTCGTGGGTACCTCGAGCACAGAATCATGTGGGGTATGGGAGCCTGTTGAGGTGCAGAGRCAGCAGATTTGGAAAAAGAGGGATTCCAGGTGGGCCTCTGGAGAATTTCAGCAAACTGGAAATTAGAAAAGAAAAAAAAAAAAGACCTTTAAGTAGTATAAAACAATGTCTGACTCATATCTGAAAAGATGTCTTGATAGGGGCAGGAGAAMGTTTTCTTCAATGCCCTGTGTTTATAAAGACTGCTACTAACAACCACCTTGGAGACTTGATTAATGCCCATAGTTGTGAATATTTGTTTTTCTGTGACCAATTTTGACAGAATCCTGGAACTTTCCCTTCAAAATTTTGTAAAGAAGCTTCGCTAAGATGTTCTTTTTCCCCTACAAAGTTACAATTGGCTATCTTCAGAGATTCCCCATCTCCGTGTTAACAATGGGGATATTAACAATGAATTAACAATGTTTCTTATGGTGTTTCTGCTTCCCTGCCTAACACCCCAGTGCAATATGCTTTGCTTGCAGGTTCATTAATGGTTTGAGCCAAGATGTGAACCTCACCATCGACAACAGAAAGTTCATTGCCCTTCAGAAAAACTACAGCATTTCTGAGTACAYGCTGCTGGAGAGGGGCAAGTAAGTTTTCCTTGTTGTGCTAAAGATCTTTGAGGCAGCTTTTCCTTGGGTATGCTGGGGCTTTTCTCAGGCAAATAGCAAAAAGAAAATAATTGCCACTATCTTGATGTGTGATTGTAAAACATTTGTAAACATGGTGTACAAAAAAGTAGAAGTATCAGCCCTCCCTAGAGYGGGAGCTGGTGTGTGTTCCCCAAAGTATCCTGCATTTAGTCTGCAGGGTCTTTAAGCCACAGGACAGCAGATCAGAATCAGTGTCTTATGTGTAGATGAATAGATTCAGCCCTTGAACAGTGTCTGGGCTAACTGCTTTCCCATGGGTGTTATTCTTGGGCTACCTTAAGATAAATTAGCAAGGGCAAAGCTTAAAAATTGTATTTGCATGACATGAGTATATTGACATTCCATTTAGAGTATGATCTAAATTTTGTCAGAGCCAGATCTAGAAATCTCAGGAATCCAAGGAGTGTTTTGAAGAAATACAGATACCAGGCTTGACTTTCTATGGACACATTACGTGCTGGACTGAAGGGAAGAGGCTGGCTCACCCTGTGTGTCAGCAGAGTATAATGGGAAATAGAAAAGTCCCCTCTGCCATGTGACACCTGCTATATCCTGATATTCTCCCAGATCCAAGCTGTGAGTGTCAGGATACTCTCAGAAAAAGGCTACTTCATATTTCATTCTATAAAGTGTTGGTGTGTGGACTGGTAATATCAAGTAACATTGCATGGCATTGCAGCCTGGACTCATTAGACAGGAACTCCATATGGCCTTGGGTTTGGCAGCGCTGGAGTTGGCACCTTCAGAGTATTTCTGGCCTCAGTAATGTTTCAAAACAAGCTTAATGGCTTCCCCCTGCATTGACTCCATCCAAGAAATTTACTGCTGCAATTTAGTAGGATGCAGCAGCCACTGTTGCAATGCTGCTGAGCCTCTGTGCCATCTCAAACATCCAAAACCAGAAGAAATAATATGAAGGCTAATTTGCTGTTGTGAAAGGAAATTTCTAAATGACTTGTGGGTGCATGTCTGTCGCTTCCTGGCCCACAGTTCCTGAACAAGTGGAGAAAAATTTTGGAAGGAAAATAAACTTGGACTAAAAAAGAATTCAGTGCTAGGAAGAAGCGTAGATAATTTTAAACATTCTATGATTCTATGACTTAAAACATGCTAGCAATTACTTAGGTCATTGGTTAGGTCRTTGGGTGAACATTGATCTGTGCCTAAGTATTTCTGGAAGGAAAAGACAGCAAGAGCTCTAGTGATCCACTAACATAAACATGAGGGCAACTTTATGTTATATGTCCTCCAAGTCCATCATAGGGGCCTTTTTGATAGCTCTGTTCTTTGCTCTTTGGCTGAGACTAACCAAGAAATACTGTATTTTKTTCTTGTGTCAAGATACGATAATGGCAGGTGTGTAACTGAAGATGGGGAGTTTGCCCTGGCCTTAGGGCTGCTCGACTTTGGCGCATCGTATACTGTTGTGATCMCTAACGTAAGTCACCCTCTGATGGTGCCCTGCCGGTGACATCCGTTCCAGTCTCTACCAACACTCTTGCTCTTGTGCTGGGGACTATTTCAACTGTTTTCTACAGTCTGCAGGACCTGGGCAGCAGCTATTTGAAAGCAGACCATTATATGAGGGTTGGTAAAAAGTTTTGGTAGTTACAGAAGCAAAGGGGCTGAGCAGGGGCTCTACCTTACACTGAAAAAAAAAAGTGATCTATGGTTTGTGCTGATTTTACAACTTTCTTGTTGAAATAGTGTTGACAGAGTGCATTGCAAAGAGCTATTAGAGACAGTCTGTAACACTCCAGCTAATGCTCCTTTTTCTCCTTAAAATATTGTACCTGGCGGTACCTCATACCTCAAAAAAAGATGTGGAAACAGTCTTCTGCATCTGCAGGCTTTGCTTAGTGCTCTGCAGGCTGATCTTCTGAACCTTGTGTGTTAGGTGTGGGAGAAAGAGAGCTAAAGTGCTGAGGGAGGTTAGTGAGATTCCTCCTCTCACTGGTGTCCGCGTAGCTCGTTTGGGACCGCAGTGCAAAGTCAAACAGTGGTTTTCTGAATGACCCAGGCCTGATGGGATCCGATAGCACTGAGAGATGCAGATCCTTTGGCTGCTACAGGCACRCTTCTACAGCCCTGGTCCAGCTGGCAGAAGCTGTGTAGCTGAATGTGATCAGCTTAGTTCCTTTTTAACCTTTCCACTGCACAGACACACAGACAAACCAGGTCTGACAGCACACACAGCTAAGCTGCCCTCAGGGGCTTTGGCTACTGTGCTGTGGTGAGCAAGTGCTGTCAACTACTCCCTGGCAGCACCACCTCCCTGTTGGGCAATTAATGGGAGCTATTCATGTCTGCAGAGTCCAGATACATAGCAGGAAAAAATATAGTTGTAAAGCCCCTCCACTTATTTCTTTTTATTTTTCACTCCTTTAGCTGGAGTGGGGTGCATAGTCCTGGAGGGAAGAGACAGGTGCTGCCATCTGTGATTGTAGAGATTTAGGTAYATAAACAGTATGCACCCTTGAAGTGTTGCTGGCCTGATCCTTCCTTCATGGCCAAAAACCTCTTTGCCAAATGAGAAGCTGAATATGCTGCTTGTGCTAAGAACATTAGACCAAGTATTGCTCCAGAGTTTCTGCCTGTGCAGCTGAGTCTGGGTGCACTTGTCCCCTTCCACATGGGCAGGGGTTCAGGTTTGTAGGTCTGATCTGCAAAAGCCCCTTCTGGCCCTGGCTGCTCAGGGCTGGCTCTGTGACTCAATTCCTCCAGACCCTGTCCTTCAATCACTTTGGCCCTCTGTTTTTTCAGTTCTTGTCCTATTGCAGACTCTCACAGGTTTCCTCTTGCTGTAGAGAGTTAATTTGCTTCAGGCCAAGATCACTTTTAATTATTACAATGATTTGTACCATGCCCTGCTGCTCTGCAGAGAGTGCTTTATAAAAGAACCAAGATGTAATATATTAGTTTGCTAATGTGGCTGAACTGTAATACTTAAATCATGAGGATGCTACCTTCACACCCAACTTTTCTCACTTATTGTACAGTGCTTGTGACATTTTTTTAATGGGCTAAAGAGCAATACATTGYTCTCCTCTCACCCCTTTTAGCCTTCTAAAATACACTTTCTTGATCTGCCTCCCTTCATGGTGATTAAGAATATCACATAAACATCCCTTGCATTTTCCCAAGTACCCTCCTTAAACATGGAGTTTTATGCCTGGGGTTATTTCAGCCTGGTGCTTTTAGCTACTGGTCAAGTCACTGTCTGCCTCTGACAGTCCCTGCATCAGAGACTGTATTAATGACATCTAGGAAAGCAAGCAAAAAGAATTGGGAGTACAGCTGCTACATCTAGATGAATACATCTGATCTGGGACAATCTCTGCTACTCTTGGAATTCCTGAGTGGGATTGGATTGGRTGTCACCGCTATAGCCAGAATGTTGGGCAGTGCTGATGAAATAAGCGGTGATCACCTGGGTGCAATGAACATCTACCCTCTTCTCTTCTGGCCTGGGAGCAGCAGGAGGTCGCCGACTCTGTGCAAGCACCAGAAAGGCCTTTCCCCACACTGCTGCAGAAGATAACTTGCTGTTTTGCAATAACTTCTGTATCTTCTGTCACCTCTGCTCTATATGAAGTAGAAGTAAACCTGTCTCGCGAATAGACTTGAATGTGGCAGAGGTCTGACTCTACTTGCAGGATACAGCTTTGCTTCCGTATTTGCCTAAAACACATTTTGATAAATTCTCTGTTGAATCCAAGCTAAGAAGGATCTGATCTTTCACCAGCTAATCAGTGTGCCATTATTTTCTTGCTAGATGTCTAGAGGTGCCCTTCAGATATGGAAGTCAGAAGATATCAAAGCCAACAATGTCCATATGGCTTGGCAGTTACCACAGTACTTACTAATATCTGCTGGCGAAGTGATGTTCTCTATTACTGGACTGGCCTTCTCCTATTCTCAGGTACTGCATGTAAAGATAAGGAGCTTACAATTAGTCTTCAGGGTTTGTTCCTGCATATGCCATTGACTTGCAGTATGTCGTTTGCCCTGATCATTACTGACAATGTTATTTGTGCTTCCACTAAAAGTGGGGTTATGAAACAGTTTTTTGGAGGCCYTTAAGCTTAACTTACTCATACACTGAAGATACCTGCTCCCATTTATACTTTTCTGATAAAGCTGGAGCAGAGAACAAGGGAGGATAGAATTTAGTTTTAATGGGAAAGACCTGAAATCTATAACATGAAYGTTTTCTCTCAGTCAAATATTTTTGGTATATGTTTCATAGTGGTGACAAGGCAAAAGTAGTCCAAAGACTACAGGATGACCTAGAGGCGTGGCATGTGCTTTAAGCAGAGAGACTAAAGGGGTCTTAGCCTATCCAAGCCTGCAATGAAAGAGCAAGGGATGATGGGGATGTGAGGGRTAATTTGTTTGTGGTATATTAGGCTGTCTGAGAAGTGAGGACTGGAACATTAYGGGATCAAGAAGCTGAAGCTACTCAAATTTATCCTTCAAGTAGAGTACAGATGTTTATTAATGAAGGCGATTAATCAGTGGAGCAGCCTGGTGGGGGCTGCAGAAAACTTGTCAGCAGAAAGCTTAACATCAAGGTCTGTTCTCTTCTCCCAAGGTGAGCAGCAGCAGGACACCTGGGCCTAAGGTGCTAGGCTGGGTTGCTGGGCTCTAAATCTTAAAGTTTTGAGTGATTCAGAGYTGGGGTTGGTCAGGACCAGGTCAGGACAACAGCAGCATCTCCTCCTCCTTCATTTGTCCTCTGGGGGAATTTATTTTGAAAGCCCCTTGCACCCAGGTATAGGGTTTAATCATAGAGGAAATTCCATCCTGTCTGAGATCAGGGGTGCCTCCAGCTAGCACAGAACTGCGAGGCAAAGCTACAGGGAACCAGGGCAGCAGGGYACAACAGAATACCCTCTAACCAAACCTTTCTCTCTTCAGTCTCCAGCCAGCATGAAGTCGGTGCTGCAGGCAGGCTGGCTGCTCACGGTGGCGTTCGGGAACGCCTTTGTGCTTGTCATTGCCCAGGCTGCACCGATGGCACAGGTATGGCTCGGGCTCTCGGAACATATTGAGACGGGTCCTGGGCAGTGCTTCTGAATGTCCATGTCTCATTAGCCCAGCAAGCCTGAGTCCAGCTCACTTCTCTGCACAACCTCGGGTACCCATGCCAAGCAGAGACGCCCTGCCCTGAGCTGCCCCCCAGCCTGGCCTCTGTTTCCCCCGCCTTAGGTTAGACCCTGCAGCATTTGTGACTGGTCACGGTGGCTGTGAGGCTCCCTAGGGGCCAGCTGCCTGCAGCACTGCCAGGACACAAGGCTTTGCTATCTGTGAGGCAGATGATATTTAATCCAGGGATTCAGACTTCTGGAGTGTTGGTATGAAGGTGCAAATTCGGGCTGGTTTCTGTTTCAGATGTGAGGTGCAACTGCCTGTCCTAGTGGCATCTGATGTGCTTCCTGCTGCTGGAAAAGGCTCAGGCAGGCCTGGTCCAGGCAGGGCAGATCTGTAAGAAAAAGTTTACAGAAATTAGCCTGATCTAAGTAGTTTATTTAAAGGTATGATGTATGTATGTTTGTAAWTACATGGGTTTACCAAAATGGATGATGAGAAAATTTCTCATATGAACAGTGTTGGATGATGAAAAGTAACTTTCCTCCAGTTCCTCAAAAAGCACTTGGAAATGGAGAGAATTTCTTTGGATGAGGAGTTTGGGGTCCCCTGACTGCTTGTTCTTTTTTCTTTCCTAGTGGGCTGAATTTGTCTTGTTCACTGTTCTCCTCTTTGCTGTGTGYATTATTTTCTCCATCATGGGATATTTCTATGTCAATGTGGATCCAGAGGACCTGCAAGAAAAGGAAGAGAAGAGAGAGATCCCAAGCAGAGGAAACATGATTAGTCTCGTTACTCAGAAAACAAAACTCTAACACATCATGGGTGGGRATTTTTTTTTAACTTGTTAGATGGGTGGGAGAGAAAAGGGTGGGGGGTGGAGTTATTTTATTGCATTACAGTCTTTATTACTTAAAATGTAGCCACTGTCTAAATGGGACAAAACAGCCCTTTTTAAAAGCAATGGGGGACCTGAAATCAGATCAAAACTCCCTGGGAAAGCTTCTCTAGTATTAAAAGCACTTACAAGTAAGTATAGTGTAATTTAAAACCTGCTCATCTTTCTAAGCAGGGAATAATTTTCTATGATTTTGTTTTAAACATGTATTTAAGGCAGCAGGGAAGAAGGKTGGAGGGCATGGCCTTTGGCAGCAAAAATGGGAGATGCTAGGAGAAGAGGATGGAGTTTAAGGAAAGGAATGGGGAGCAATATGAAGCAGGGAAGAATAGAGGTTACAAGCAGAAGATTTTTCATGCAGCTACCAAGGACTGGAAGTTTTACACAGTCACAAAGGATTTCAGTGTGCATCCTTCCTTATGATTGTTTCGCCTCCTTATTGCATGTTATGAATGGTCCTGATTTATGACTTTCACCTCCAGGCCCAGATGCAATAACAGAGAATTAAATGCTATAGGGTGGAATATTCCCAGAACACTTCTGATCAAGATACACATGCTGCCATTTATCTCTCTGATCCACATTTTTTCTTCAATGTTTTTAGAGACCGATGGTATTTTTTTTGATTAGACACAATTAGAGAATTGGTTTACACTTTATTATTCTAGAAATTTAGCCGATTATTTAGCATCTTGCTTTCAAGCCTTTATTGGACATTTCCTTTCAATACCTGCCACTGCAGGTTAGAGTATGGCTGTTTTCTCATCGTATTCTATTGTTCCCCACTGGGAGACACATTGCAGCAGTTTCTATAAAATTCCAGGCATCCTACAGTGAGTCGAACAAGGATGCACTTTATCATCTTTTCAGCCTCCTAAAGGAGACCATGGCCTAAGAGGTTTCTCTTTCTCCCCCGCTTCTATGCCTCTCTACCGAACTTTGCATATACCTATTTTAGTAGAAGTATGATACAATTGTCTGACTTTTCTCACTTGCACGAAGCTGTGATTTCTTGTTCTGCTCCGAAGTTACTCAATCAGTTACTGCTGATCCAGTAGAAGTCCAGAGAGGATCCTTGCCTCCTTCTGTCACTGCAAGGCCACAGCTTTATCAGACATGGCCTAACCTGTAGCAGGACTGACAGAAGGATCTGCAGGTTCCGTGTGAGTAGATTTTGCTGATGATTTCATCTTCGGACTTGGCATTCTTTGGTCATATGTTGTTGCTGATGCTGTGATTCAGGAGATATTGAAGCACATGATTAATTCTGTCCTTTTTCAGGACACTGCCAAGAATTTTGTTTAGCTTGAACTCGCTGGTGCTTTAACGTTTGGACTTTCAGGAGGGAATCTTCTCAAATAAAGCTGAGAAAACTGCTCTTTTTGATTTGTACCTCAAAGACTCGCCACATCAGACTTTCTTTTGCTTACTGTCCTAAATGCTCATGAACCTGCAACAGTAGTTCTGCATAGATCCTGCTTACTGTGAGACAGCATCTGGGTCTTACCTCAGGAGGAGACTGTGGTCTTGGATAAATGACAGCAGGCTGCAAGTGTTCCCATGGAAGTACTTAGTGTGGTTCAGCTGATGTAGAGCCATTTATTAAGCTGTGGTAGCTGGACTGGGCAGTTGAATCATGCAACTCGGTGGGGAATGAAGGGCATTGAATGCCATGTATTAGATTATTCGACCTGTTCTTCAGAAGCCAGCTGAGGACTATTCCCTCGGCTCCTTTCTGGTGTTAGTCTCTTGCCATCGTTCTTTGTGTGGGTTCTTTCTCCTCCAGGCATTGCTCTTTTCGTAATCCTGTTTTAGGATACACTGCAAATCAGCTCAGAGGCTGCTGAATCACTCTACTCTGATGCTGTCTGACTGGCTTCCAATTTGAAGCACTAATAAATAGCATTTGTTTCCCTCCTGCAACAAAATAAAGACCCCCAAATGGAAGGAGCGGACAGGCTCCAATAGCACTGAGCAGACACAATTTAAAATTACTGGAGCATTTAATTTTTTATAAGCCTTCAATTTGGAAGTGGACTGGGCTTTGAGGGCATATATGGTGAAGAGACAATTGAACATTATTGAAGCACGTTCCTTGGGAAGTACTTTTGGTGCATCACAGCTCCGAGCGATATGAGGAAAAACAAGGTATCAAAAGGAAGTGATCCTCCAGACTACTTGTTCTCAAAAGCCTCTCTTGATTTTTTTTTTTTTTAACGTTTTATTTCTTTACTGGCGGGATTACCAAAAACTGTCACATGCTCTGAGTTTAATTTAAAAGAATCATTCCAAACTCATACAAGATACATTTAGGATGTCATCTGAGTGTGCTTTCTAGACTCGTGATGCCAAATTCTCCCTTTCTAAACATTTCTGTGTTCCAAACGATTGCCATAGTGCTGGGCCGGGGAGAAAAGCTGCAGTTCACAGTTGCAAAGAGAAGGTTATGAGCAGGAAGGCAATGCTATAAATGAAGTGCTAACATGAGGCCGGGGGCTGATCCTCCAGCCCTTCAGGGAATTGCTTGCCTAAGGGAGTGCAAAGGTCTGTTCCCATTTCTCTTCCAGCTGATACGGTTACTTCTTCCCACCTGCTCATCATCACCTGTTAGATGTCACTTCTCCCCTGATCTGCCTGCTCAGTTGCTGGTGTGATCATGCTCGTCATTTCAGCTGCCATCATAAAGTTTTGCTAGGGGGACGTATTTAATTGAAATGCACCAGCAGCCTGCAAGGATTTCCATCAAGCAAGCTGACAACCAGCCAGGAGCTGCTCCTGCTGAGCTGGGGAAGGTTTGTTTGCAAAATCAGACATTATTTCTCCGGTTTTATAGCCACCACACTCTCCTTGGAACACTTTCATCCCTTCCAACTGTACTCTTGAAAGGATCAAAGATTTAGGACCCGATTCTGCAGAGTCCTGATGTCTCTGGGGTTTTTCTTCCATGCGGTTAGCTTAGATACAGGGCCACATACAGCTCTGATATCCAATTTTGGAACAATCGTTGCTCTTCCTGGTTCCTTGATTTGGAATCAGAGGAGAAGCCAAAACAGTGCTAGCCCTGAGAACCTGTACAGAGAAAGGAGAGGCTGTTGATTGTCTATTTGATCCTGCTGCTGCGGGGAGTCTCAGCTGCTGCTGGAGTTTGCCTTGAAGCAGGGTGGGGAAAGCTTATAGCTGCTGTTGTGGAGGGTGACCTATGGAAACTATAATCTCAGCTAAGGTTGGTAATGGGCTTAATGAAGATCTAAAGGCACATAGATGCAGAAGCTGTCATCATGGGGAATGCAGAAGGCTGACTTTGTTGTGGAAGTGTATGTATGAAGGTATTTATCTGTTTTCTTGAAGGTTGTGTTCTGATAAGGGTTTTTTTGTGAAACAAACTTCCCTTTGGTTGCATTAGCTGTTGTTCAATTCATCTTTCTCCCTTAGCAGATTGTAAAGGCAGCAGTGTTATTTCCGGCTTTGTATGAGATAAGCTTAAGAATGAGATTTCAAAATCAGCAAAACAAGTTTCTTACTCTGAATTCCTTAAATTTACCTCTTTTTTTTTTTTTTTTTTTTTCCTCCCTGAGTCATTAAATGCCTTTTCTTCCTCTTACCTTTCCCTTTGCGTCATTCTAGAAGTTGATTTTTTTTTTTTTTTAAGTCAACAAGAAATATCACCGACASCTAGGACCACGTATAAAAGCTTTTTCTTCCTCAGACTGAACCCCCTTGTCACCCAGGAGGTTTCTGTCGTCCTTGCTGCCGCTGTCGGCTCTGGGCTCTGGGAGGTTGGCCGAGCTGCTCGGTGGGGTAGCAGGCACAGCGCTRCGGCCTCATGTGGTCAGGGGCAAAACTGCCCGGGGAGATTGGTGGGGATGTGGCCTCACAGGGCCGAGTGGAGGGGGAGGATCAGGTCCCTCTGCCTGCAGGCCGGACTCTTCCTCATGCAGCCSTGGATGCTCTTGGCTGCCTCTGCCACAAAGGTCTCTGCAGGACTGCTTTCCCCAGGCCAGCCCCCRTTTTGTTACTGGTACATGAGGTTGTTCCTCCCAAGGTGAAGGACTTGACAATTCTCTTTTGTCGACCATCATGAGGTTCCTCGATGCCCATCTCTCCAGACTGCTGAGGTCCCTYTTCTGTATTTCCTACATAGTTTCTGCTATAATTCATTGGATCACATTAACTGGAGGGAAAGTGAGGTGAGAGAACTGAGATGCTCAGATGATTAAATAGCAGAGGACTTCAGACCTTTCAGAAAGACTCTTAAGAACATGTGATGACAGTCACGGTCACCCGTCATCCAAAAAGGCATTRCAAAGGCAGAGCCTTTGCAAAAATTAGCATGCAGATCTGCAGCAAGGGGTCCACAGTGGCAGTAGGGAGAGAATGTGATGCCCCCCTCRTCTGTGTCATCCATCCACCTTGACTTTCCTGATGGACAGGAAAAAAACAGTTTAAGGTGCATTGCAGGGGGAGGTAGCACAGGAGGGAGTGCTATAGGCAGGCAGCAGCTCAGTAGGTATTTTTGGCCTGAGTCCCCCTTAAAGGAATAATCTCCTGTCCTCCTCTGTGTCAGATTTCTTTCCCTAGCCACAAGAAACGTTTTCCAGCATACCAGCTTAAGCCTGGGAGTCCGTCTGCATGGCAGGTACCACAACTGCTGCATACRGGATGGCTCCAGACCGTGCATTTTGTTAGCACTACAGTTGTTACTGTGATGTGAATAACAGCACCTACAAGTTGTTTCTGATCCTAGATGTTGACAGATCTGGCCAGTGTTTGTCACGTGGATAGCTGGATTTACCCTAGTCCTTCATATTTATCTGAGATAAACCCACCACACACCCAGGAAGATACTGCAAAGCCCTTGAATTTCCCAAACATAGGAAAAGAAAAAATTCTCAGTGAGGCTGGCTTGGTACTAGTTGTAATATTACCTCCTTGCGGAGAGCGGTCCAAGTGCTTTGTAAAGCATGGGCCCTCATTTATCTCTTGCAAAGTGCTTCTCAGAAGGACAAAACTAAGAGATACTATTAAAATTTTTGCTTTGAGAAGAGCTTATGCTSCATTACAGAAATTTCATAACAGAAAATAATTGCAAAGCTTAAAATTCCTCTTTCCTTATCACCTTAGGTGGTCAAATAAGAACCAAACAAGTTGTCTTTTGGAGAGCTTTGGATATAGAAGCTACTATATCTCCTTAAGGTTTTCTGCTGTGTTTTAGAAGATCTTTTACTGGAAGATTTAATCTTCCGTAGTATCTGTAGATCAGAAGATTCCCAGGATATAGAGCAGCCAAATGTAGGCTCCTGCTGGTTGTTGACCAACCCTAATCTATTCCTTTTTTTAATGAACAGAATTCAGCAGCTATCCTGCAGAGCTCAGCCAGCACTGACCTAAATTTAGTCAAAAATTTAGGACCTGAAAGACTTATAATGAACAAGATAAATAGCAAACCTTTCAAACTACTGCTAAAACACTGTTTTAATGCTTATTAAAATTTTAATGTGCTTACAGGAAGTAAAAAGCTTAACCAGTACRTAGCAATTCGGTCGGAACAATGAAAAGCCGAAGTTGGAGTCCCGCAGTGTAGCAGCCGGCAGCCAAGCTGAAGACACCAGGATCAAGCAAACATCACTTTTTAGATTATTTTTGTCATTACATATGTTGTTCAGTTTGTTTGGCCTGTCCTGTTGCATCTAGCCATGCATGTAAGAAAAACAAGAATGCAAGAAAAGAAGCTGAACTCGCCTGTGGATGACACGGATCCTTCCCAAGCAGCAGCAGGTTTTCTTCTCATCATAGGCCAAAGTTAGCTCCAAGCCTTCCACTCCGTAGCAATCAGCCCCCTTGGTCTCACATGCTGCTCTGTGCACTTCAGAAGTCACTCTGACTTCTTGCTCTCAGCACTTTCCTATTCCTCCCATCCCACATCCAGCTCCTAAGCTGCATTAGACCCAAGCACAGGTGTTCCCATGCACAAGGGGGCATTTGTGGTGGCTCTGACCRCACCTCAGCCCTTGGTCATCTCAGCCTGCTTTTATCTGCCCTTACTCTATACAGTATCTATAGTTAAGGTGGACTTTCCAGTCCAACSCTGCTTTGGCTGTAAACTCTGGCGGTTGTCCCTGGAGCCTAGACGTGTCTCCTGGTCAGTTTTTGTCCCCCAGACAAGAGGGACAAAACCAGTGAGGGTCGTGGTTGTCACAGCAGCTGCCCATGGTCACCCAGCCTCTGCGTGCAGTGTCAGCAGCYATGGCTCCCAAGTGCCGCACCAGGGCCAGTGCCTCCAGTTTTGATGGGCATTTTCACCGCTCTGCTGGGCTCTGCGGCTGGGTCGGTTCCTGGCTTAGCTTGGGGACAAGTAGCGGGCTCCAAGTGAGGGGACTGCTGTTCCCCATGGGACTGGGRATCTCTATCTGAGCTGCTGCCTTGGGTCAGGAATCTTTCTCCTTCTGTTTTGTTGCCCAGCCCAGGTGATAAAATAAAACCTGGTCTTGGCTTTGCTGGCATCTCCCAGACCTTGCTGGGTTAATTCACCTCCAGCAAGGAAATCTCATGGGATAAAGTGAATTTTGTTTGTTTTAGATTTCAGCCCTGGTTCTTCCCAAATTCATGTGGAACCTTTGCTTGTGCTCTTTCCCTGTTTTCCCCATGCATCAAAGCACTGTCCCTGCAGCCCTTAATGCTATCCTTACTGAAGACAGGAACCATTCATGGATGCTACGTCAGCATGGACTTTTCCTGCCCAAATTAGAGGCAGAGGAGGCCAGTAAGAGTTCAGCAGGTGCCAGGCACCAGTGCCCTTCAGGAAGGCGAGGTGCCGGTCACAGTGTCTCGCCTCTGTGGGGGGCCTCACGTCCTGGCCCTGGCCCTGGCTCCTGCTGAGCCAYGAGCTTGGCAGAGGCCAGTGGATGCTCCATTGCACAGATACCTYCTCGTGCTGCTGTGGGTCCCAGCTTTGCACCAGCCCAGACTGATACTTTGCCTTTATCCTTTGCTGTTTGCTGCCTGGGGCTTGCTTTTTGTTGGTTTGTTTGTTTGAGCTAATGTCACTTTTTGCTTTTTTTTTATCCCATTCCAAAGATTATATTGAGCATCTGCACTCTCTTCATTAAATAACTAAGTGGCTGTGTCTGTTTGTAGGCAGATGCTCTGTCCACCTACTGCTGTAACTTTGGTGGTCCTGTGAGGAATCCCCCTGAGCAAGTGATGCCTGTGCAGCCCCTGCCTAGCCCTGACACCTACCACAGCCCTGCCAGGCAAGGGACCGCACTGGTCAGAGCAGCAATGTCCTCACCCAGCACTTTGCTCTTGTTGTCCCGCTTGCTCTGCGCTTTCCAGCTTGGACTGATCTGACTGGTGACCTCCTCTGTGGGTCTTCCATGGTAGTTGATTATTTGCTCTAAGGAAACTTTTACCTCTTTATTTGTTTGGCCAGACTCGTGATGTTATTAATGGTGACATCCATCACAGGGTTTATTTTGCCTCTTCAGTCTCCTCTGTTGTTCCAGGCTCCTCCTGTGCTTTCTCTTGCTTCAGATTGCCAAACTCTTGACGATTTTGTCTTCCCCTTAATGGCTTCCCATTATCAGTGCTGCGCTTGGAGTCCAAGTGCCTTTCATGCCACATGTCTGCAAGCAAAGTAAACTTTGCAAATCATTAGGGTGGGCTTCCACAGCTCCTGTCTTCATCAAAGACAGAGATTAAATTAGGTCCCTTTGATAAACTGAGCTGATGGGCCAATTTGGATTGCGGATATGGTATTATGGGTCTCTTGGAGCTTATGATTAAAAGACGTAAGAGAATGCAGTTATTTGGAGAGCTGCCAGGAGAATTGTGTGACTCTCTAGTCACTTCTTTAACAGAACAAAAATTCCGCAGGGTGCCAGGCAACCCCCCGGGAAGTGTCTGAATGCCTCTAATTGCTGGGAGAGCAGACAGCTACGTTTGTGTCCTGCAGGTTTTGTAGTGTGTGTGGTGGAGGGAGATGCCACTCTGACCAATTCTGTCCTCAAGGCACCTCTTCTGGGAATGAAACTTTGCTCCCCTTCCAAGATGCCAACTCTTTCTGCAGTTGTTTGCATTTTTTCCTCCTGTAAACTAAAGTTATCTTTAATTACAGCAAGATAAATTTAGGTTAGGTATCTGTGCTGGACTGTAATCAAATCCTGGCCYGCACAGGGAGCTCAGTGCAACCTAAGATGACTCCTTGAATCAAATCCTCAAATCTGGGGCTAGATCTGGACCCAGTAGAGAAATGCAATKAATCAACCTCTTCAGCTGAGAAGAGTCTACCTGGACCCCTACCATTTTGCCTGGGTTTTTATCTGCTTTCAAGTTACTGAAACAGAGCTGCAGGTCATGTGTTAATTGTAGTTGGCTATTCTTTTGTCATTTTTTAAAAGGAACATTCATGCTGCATTTTAATTACAACATTTAGAGTATATCCAAATAGCTTAAGCTCAAATTGATCTTATTTTTCAGCTAGGAAGCTTGTTTTTCAGCCATTATAATAATAAATGTGCTATTGATAATAGTTTAGGTGTGATGCAGCAAAGACTTCACATTGTGCATTGGCTCTGGAGGGCCAAGATTTTCTTATTATGTTTTATTGATATGACACATTGCAAATATTTAACGAACAAATTAACAAGTTTTCCTTGTCGCCTTGTTGGTTGCAGTCTCAATCTTCTTGACAGCTGGAGTCAGGATTAATGATTATCTTGTTTAGGACAATTTTTTTGCTAGTMGGCTTGTGCAATACTAGAGCAATAAGGGAACCAGCATTGACACTTAGAATTAAATCTTATCCTTGAAGCAACTGTTTTAGCCTTATTCCCTCCAATTCTCCTCAGTAGAAATCGGATTTGTTTGGCAAAGTGTTTAGTCCTGTTTYTCATTTCTTGCTTTATGTAGTCATTTTATATACAGAAGCTTCACATTAAGTGCTGGCAAAAGATGTCATTTTTCTCTCCCAACCTTGAACTTGCCAGGTCTGTTTGGATGTTTTGTGTTTTGTGGGAGAGGTCATCTCTGAACACACGCACGGGAGCAAGGAGACCACCCTGAGAAACCACCTCTGTAGAAAAGAGAGATCTGGAGGGATGGGGTAGGTTTGGTTTGAAGTAAAGCCCTAGGCCTGGCACGTCAGCACAGTTCCTGTGATGGGCAAAACCCATCCACGCTCTGCAGCCTCTCCACTGGCTCCAGGTGCGAGTGCTGGCCAAAGGAGCTGGGAGRGAAAGGCTGAGATGCCCACGTCTTCCTGAGGAAGGCTGGGCCTGATGCATGGCCGTCAGGAGGGCAGCTCCAAGGGAGGCCCCGAAGGTCTCTGCAGCTGGAGCAAGGACGGAGCTCTGCCCCACGAGYAGCCCGATGCGTCTGCTGCGGATTCAACAAGAGCTGGTCGGCTGGCTGGGGATGTGTCTGGCAGAAAGCATGAAACGCCCCATCGGGATGCTAGGCAGGGGCCATTCCTGCATTGCCATTGCCATTGTTTGTGGCCTGGGTGACTTTGCACATGCCAAAGTTGGGAAATTAGAGAGGATCTTGTTTTCAGTATTTTTGTCTTAAACTAGTGAGAAAAATCACCTTTTGTTAGYAGCAAACCTGTGAACTGGGTCCCCTAAAGGCACAGTGTTTGAAAATCACAGGTGATTGAAAAATAACACATTTGAGGGAGTTTTTTTATTTGACTTTTGAGTTTGGAGGCTGGATGTCACACATCCAGTCCTCCACAATTCATCTGGGCAATGTTTTTTGTTTTAATGTGACAAAACCTGAGTCTCCTCAAACGAAGAGCCCCCTGGAGTTTTGAAATACCAAACATCACAACAGCAAAGCTGACTGAAGCTGGCAACTCTGACTCTGGTGTTTCACATTGGTCATCATTGAAAAAAAAAAAAGCCCAATCAGACACTTGATGCCTCGGAAGGAAAACAAGCAAGTACCACAGGTTGGCTTGAAATAATATGTTGATAGAGCRAGTGTTTCTTTATTACTTTTTATTTGATAAGCAGTGAAACTGCAGAGCTCACACGGAGCACAGTTCTATTAATTGCACATTTGCATTTGCAGTATAAACACTTGTCATTCGCTTCCTCTGCGAACAACTGTGGCAGGTCCGGGGCAGTGGGGAGGGGGGCACAGCTGTGAGCTGCATGTATGTGTTCAATCCTGGAATAATCCCATTATATGGACATCTTAGCCTGGTGTCTTAGCCTTCATCTCGCTCCTTTTTGAGGCTTTTCACTCGATTGAGCTGGCATCCGTCACAGTGACGCGCAGCCGGAGCGCTCCTGTGCACGGTCACGGAGGAGCCGGGTCGCTCGGCGCTGGGAAGCAGGACGGGGSCGTGTCCCTGCGGATGTCCTAGGGGTGTTTGCTGGGCGCAGCAGCCGCGGCAGGGGAGCTGCCCCTCACCGGCTYGCGAAGCTCTCGCGGCCTGGGCACCGTGCGGGCCCGGTGCAGGTGGCTTCACAGCCCTCTGTGAGGGAGGCAATGGCTTTAGGAGAGGATGGCCTTGCCCCGAGCTTGGCAATGTAGCTACCAGCTGGACATGCCAAGGATAAACTGTCTGCAATGACCTGCTTTACTTCCACCACCAAGCACCATCCATTAGAAATTAAACCAGGCACGGGGAAGCAAACTATTAAGTTGCTTTCTCGTAACCATTAATTATGAAGATACCATCACTCATGTTTTTAATCTATGAACTGTCCTGTGGTAATTGATTTCTTTTTTATTTAGTTCAATGAATTGTAATGGTGGGGCTGCAGAGGAGGTTGGAAGTGATTCCTGTGGGGCCAGCCCTGCAGCTCTGAGCTGGCCAAACCATGGAGCACATGTGATGTTCGTGCCCCATGTGTCTGTCCACCCTCCTGCGGTCCCATCTCTGGGGAAAACTCTGAAGCCATCCTGTGTCCCTAGCCCGGCCCCCTGGCCCTGATAATCAATAATCAATATGTACCCTGATAATCAATAGGAAAAAGCTGGGCCAAATCCCCAAAGCTGCCTCTGACGCGCAGAGTACAGCCCAGCACKTGCTGRGGGGCAGCAGCTCTGGGTTTCTCGCTCCTGCGTGTGGTTCCTCTGTGCCGAGCGCAGGGAGCGGAGGCTCTGGCCTCGCGGGGTGAAGGCAGGAGGTACCGTCTGCCTCCGCAAGCCTCCTCAGCCCTTCCCCTACCTCAGCCCCTGTAAACATCTCTGTCCTTTCCTGGCAATCCCACTGCTCTGAAGGGCAGCAAACGGGTCGGAAGAACAAAATCCATCCAAAGTCGCCGTTCCCACCGGGCTCGTTTGCTACCTGTGCCGGCCGTGGTTGGGCGGCCGCGCTGCTAATGAGACTTGCTAACGGGGCATCTGGAGCAGGCGGGCGCCGCTCTGCCCTGTAAGAGCAGATGTATCCCAGCTGGCCGGGCCTCCTCAGACACGCACGTGTGTCCATGCGTGTGATCCAAGCACTGATGGATGCTCCGCAGCCATCTGGATGYGGCAGAGAAATGACAAATCCCCCTCCCCAAAACCACACCTTGCATGAGATATTGATGAATGGGATCTTCATTGGCTGYCGGCTAATTAAATAAAAGTTGCATCAGCTCTTAGCTGACAGACTCTAATTGCTCCTGAACAGATTTTGAGAGGACCAGATGAATAGGAAAATAAAAGGGAATGATATGGATTTGATCCAAGAATATATCTGGTTCAGATGTTTCTAACTAACTGGAAGTTTGTCTCACCATTCCCTTGGGACTGGGGACAAGGAAAGGGGGGCCCTGCCATGTGAGCAGGGGTGTGTGATATACCCCTGTATTTACACACCCAATTTACACATATAACCAGAAGCAGAAAATAGTATTCTGGCTCCAGATAAGACTTCCTGAGATCTGGTCTTTGCCTTTAACCTCGTTTCTAGCTTTAGTCCCGGGGTAGTCAGGACTGTTAACACCTGCCAGAGTGCTGGGGTGAGGATTGCCTTGGGTGCTCTTGACACTAGATGAGTCCCTGAGTCTCTTCTCTCGTTTTCTTTAAGTAGACTTGAGGGTGGTTCCGAAAAAGACAGAGTGGGTGTCAGGAAGCCAGCAGCCCAAGATGAGGGTCTGCTGGGGACAGGAACAGCGCCCACGCCTCCACTGTCCTGCCAAGAGCCTGGTGCACGTTGCTCCATGGGACCTCAAGAGACTTGCAGCAACGTGTTGGTGTTACGAGGAATGTAGCACGGCAGCCCTTCAATCCCTGGGAGGAAGATGAGGAGGCTGATGGTGTCCAAAAGCTTCTCAGCTAGGTTTCAGGTAGGTCCAGGACAGATCTGGAGCTGGGTATCCTCTCAGTCCTAGCTTGGCCAGCGTAGACCTGAGCAAACTCACTGAAATGAATGGTGAAGCTCTCAGGGACCTCAGTGGTGTCAGGATTTCACAGATGGGCTCTGCGGGCCCCATCTGGGCACATCTAGTCTAAGAGGCTTGTCCCATATTTAATTTATGGTGTGATTAATGGGTTCTTAGCATACCATGCATTTAATTCCATTTTGGCCTGATTTATGGTATGATGTGAACTGCATGTGAAGTTTTTAATTCAGTAGGAGGTGACTCTGATTCAGTATATGGAGTGTGACGGAAGGGGTGATAAATTCGATCCCGAAGGTGATGCATCAATTTCCGCTGAAGTGCCTCCAATCTATCCCATGGCACATGGATTTTGGCACGTGCTGCTCCAGCACTGRGGGAGCTGGTCACCTCCACCAAGCAGCCAGCAGCAGCCACCACCTCCCCAGGGCAAAGTGACCCAGCCCTTGGTCTTTCATTGCACTGTGCAGGACCTGAAGAAAGGCACAAAATAGGTTAATCAGGTGCTGTTCAAAATACTTGCCTTCAATTTAATACAACTTAATATAGCCCAGATAAAGACTTCTGACACCCAATCTAATTTTGAGTCTGAGGAAGGTGACCCCTCTCCTGGGATCSTCAGCAGGCCCTGTTTCCTCYGGGAGGAACAAGCCRGCAAATTGGGTTCATTTCATGATTYGGTATCTTTACTTTTAATTCAATATCGGGCTTAGCCACATCACTGCGTAAGGACATGGAGTCCAAGTCATCACTGGTGGGTAGGGAGGGAGGTTTTAATGGCAGGTGCTGTCACACCTGTAACCACTGATGGCTTCTTTTGTTAAGAGACCCAGCAAAGGCACCTCTTAGAGGGATGTTCTGTGGAGTGGAGTGAGTAATTGCTTTTCCCCTTCCCTCGTCTGTGGTGGCAAGAATGCATACAGCGGATTAGCAGTGTGAGTGGTGGATGTGGTGGGTGCCCTGTCCTCCCCACAGCCCCTGTGGGGGCCTTGGGATGGGGCCTCTCTGGAGCAGGCAAAGTGACAACAGGGCCCTCGGGAAAACCATGTGGGTCCTTGTGGAAGGAGCCGCTTCCTTCCCTGCAAGCCYGACAGGTCTCTTGTGTGCTGAGCCCAGCAGAGCTCCAAGGCTGGGTCAGCTCCCAGGCACCACACGTTAAAATAATGTCCAGTCCGTTGAGAGGYGGCCCATGGGGATATGCCGGGTGTGTTTGTCCCTGTGCCTGGTGGACAAGGATGGCTGGAAAGCCTCCGTCCAAGTGCCGGGGGSTAAAATAAAGCAGAGTTGGTGGCCTGGCCTGTGCGGGGAGGCAGGACAGGGCTCGAGCTCACAGTCCCCCACCGCAAAGAGCGTCGTGCACCGGAGGCAGTGTCAGGCTTGCGTGCCCGGCTTTCCAAAGGGATTACACAGCCAGGAGTGCTTCACCAGAGGAGGGACGTCCCAGCCGAGCACGTGGCTCCCGGGACAGCCCCCAGCTCGCCCTGTGGCCAGCACCCCTGCGGCTGTGACTTGGGCTAGCTCTTCACAGCCCTAGCACAAGGTGGTCGGTGCTGGGGGCTCATGGTGGGAGCTACTGCAGGGACTCCAGTGCAGCTAGTTAAAAAATCTCATCTGGGCTTATGTACTCAGGGAGAGTTCCCATCTTGGTAACTGTCAGGCTAAAGTTGCATTAAGTTTGCAGGTAGGTTAAAGGCAGATGAAAATAACCGCTCCRGCAGGACATGCTCCAAGAAGCGCCAGGTCTGATTAACTGAGTGTCCTGGAGACTCCATTTCTCCTCGTTTGCATTGCCAGGCTTCTCAACAGACATCATGATGTTCCCCCGGAGCCTTTGTCTGCCATCAGCTTAACAACGGCAAGGCTGCTGCTACTGCAGCCTGTGAGGCCGGCTTGTGTTGGCTTCTCAGCTTCCCATTTTCCAGTGTCTCTATCCATCCGTGCACCCATCATCTCCCTATCCATCCATTCATCCATCCACGTACCCATCCATCTAGCCCTCCGTGCATTTGTGAACTCATCTTTCTAGACCCGCACTCATCCCTCCATCCATCCATTCCTCCATCCCCTTTTTGCACTGTAGGATCCTGGGGCAAGGACTCTTTTCCTCTCCTCCCTTTTATCCAGTGCCTTGAGTGGCAAGTTTTCCTTGACTTGCATGTGTGCACAAAGCCCATTCCTGTCCTTAAACAAAAGGATGTGGCAGATGGCTCCTTGAAGATGCTTGCAGATGGCTCCTGGTTTCTGTTTCAAATTGCACTTTTAAATGCCTTTGAGCTGCTGCGAATGAGGAGATGTTCCCCGTGCGAGCCTGCTCAGGGGCTGGTGGCACCTCGGGGTGTTCTTGTAGCCTCCCGCCGCCGTGGGCCTCGTCGCTGCTCTCATGATCAGGGACTCGCTGCGCTCAGGTAGGTTTCCCGGGGGATCTTTGCAGCCGTGCTGATTTGTGCCGTTTTGCCTCATTTTCCCACACTGCTCTGCTGTTAATTTTTTTGCACTGGAGAAGGCGATTGCCAGGAGATCTGAGGCTCCTGCTTGAAAGGTGTCGTCTGCAAACAGAGCTCGATGAGCGCCCGGGCCTTTCCTGCCTCTTGGCSTGTTTTCAGTGCGGATTAAGCTGTATTTTCACGTGCAGGGTTTCCCATTCACACCAGTGAACGTTTCGGGTAACCGGTAACCCACGAAGAGGAGGTTCCTGTGGACTATAGGACTCAAGAGGCCTGTTGAGAATATCGCAGCCTGTTTCTCCCTCTGACATTGTGCAGCTGTGAGTGGCTCCATCCCCGGCTGCTCACGGTGAAAACTAAACTCTAGTTAAACTGTGAAGTTTGGGCAGCTCCTTGTTTGTTTTGCACCGGCGTCAGAATCGGCAGGTCCGTGGTTCATAGCGCCAGCGTCTGGCGGGGCAGGACTTCAATGTGCAGCCTCYGGTTGCAAAGGGAATTGAGAGTTTCCAACATATGGTGCTGGATTCGTAAGCGGTAATTGCACCAGCTTGGGATCAATGGAGCAGAATAGTATCTGCCCACTAATAACGGCTTAATAAAATTAATAGCGTTGGCCCTGCCATGAATTACTTTAAAATAGGGGATGTAGAATAGTAATGTAAACAATCATTGATTCTTTTCTTGGAGAAGTAGAGCATCCTAAATTAAACGTGGCTCTTGACGGGGTGTAGCAGATCCCAGGCGATGCAGCAAGTCCATAGGATCGTATGGAAGTGGGTGTAGGGGGGAGCTGCGCTGAGAAGTGATGAGATGGATGAGATGAGGCCGCGTCGGCAGCTGGAAGCTCGGAGCTCGGTGGCACTAAATGTTGCGGAGCTCCAGCGCGACCCGGTTAGTAGCATGTTAGTGCAGGACAGGTCTCCTCGGCACTAACTGCAATAGCATGATTGATGGCACGGTGGGATGTGCAGGCCAAGGCAGCGGCCTGCCACTGGGGTGGGGGAGGATGAGGAGGGTCGGGAGGCAGAGCGATTGCCGTCRCTCCATGGGCCAGCTTCCAGGATGCCTTGGCTTTTCCAAGCCTGGGATCAGGGTGCAGGGCCTGCGCTTCTCTCCCTCTGCAGAGCAGCTTCCCCGCTGAGGCCAGTTAAGCCGTGAGGTCCCTAGCCTCCAGGGCCACGGAGCAGCTGCTGGTCAGGGCGTCGCGGAGGAGCAGCCGTTTGGCTGGAGCTGCGTGGCACCCTGCCTTGACTACAGCAAACGAGCACAAAGAGCTGTGTGACGCCTAAAGCTGGCACCGTTTTCGGAACAATTCAGCTGTAAACCCCAATAGTTCAGCTGTAAAACTAGCTCGGGTGCCGCTCCCAGCCTGTCATCTTGCCTTGTGCCCGAGCCACGGCTGCAGCTCGATGCTGTGACCTGGTGCTTCCATGAACCTCCTGGGAGCATCGCGGCAGGGCAGCCCAAACCCCTGCCCTCTGCCCTCTCCTGCCCGGCTGATGCCCACGCGTGACGCGGTGCCCCGGCAGAGGAGATGTTTCCCAAGGAAGCGGGTGGCAATGAGGCCACCGCGCTGTCCGGGAGCGGGATCTGCATGACGGGGGGGCTGTAGGCAAAACTGCCTCTTGCCCCGTGCTGAGTAAAGGCTGCAGAGTTGTTGCTCAGCAAGAAGAGCCTGCGGAGGGTCAGGTTAAAACTGCGAGCATGCTCTATTGCCATGCACCAGGGGACAACTTTTCCCTCTCCTGAACATCATGTGTTAACAACAGGCTGCTCTTTTGTTTGTTCTTTTCTGTTTTTTCCTTACATGCTGTATAATTTCAAGCACTGTGTTCAAGCAGATGTGCATTTGGCACCTGGGTAGGCAATGCAACCTCAAGCAGCAGCCATGTGAGTTTACCATGTAAATGTTGATGCGAAAACCCCTTTGGCGAGGGGACAGGAGAGGATGTGCCCAGCAGCAGCAGCACCAACGTGCTGCAGAGCGAGGGGCTGTGTCAGGAGTCGCACCCCACGTCTGCCGTAATCCCTTGTTCCAATTCCAGGCTGTTCGAAATAAAATCTCTGCAAGTTTTGACTATTTACACAGCCGTAGCCTAAATATTTAGGTTTGCAGGAGAAATGCTTGCTCAGCCAAAAGGCCTCCCGAGATCTCGGCAGTCAGCAGTGGGGGGTGCATGGAGGCCCAGCGTTTCCTTACAAAACTCCAGTCGATATTAATCAAAGCGGGCAGTAACGTCTTGGCAGGCAGACCCGGCAGTCTTGTAAAACCAGCAGTTACGCAAATTCGTGGTCGTTCGCAGGGCGCGTGCGAGGCCCCCGCGAGGGTTTGTGGGCGCCGTTGCCAGCCGCACGACACCGGCCGCGGCGCTGACGTGTGCCGGCACAAAGCGCCGCGTGCTGCACGTGCTTGAAGTAAAATAAGATAAAATAACGTAAAATGTGGCTGCTGGAGTAGTTGAGTATGGAATGTAAAGGTCGCTTGCTGCAGGCTCAGTCTTGCTCCCCTCGGAGCCCGCATCGATCCGAGCAGCAGGACACGCCAGCCCCATACCTAGCCGGGATGCCTGGGTCGAAGGGAAGCTGGTGYGAACCAAATCCCCATGCAGCCGGTGGCAGGGACGGGTTTGCACCCCGAGATGCAGCAAAGCTCCGGTACGGGCTGAACGGCTCCCGCGGAGGCGGTCCCGCGCGTCCACGGGGCCACGAGGCTGCTGGTGGAGCTCAGCTCTCTCCCTCTGCCCATGCCCTGCGGGTGGGCCGTAGCCTGGTGCTTTGAGCGCTGGATGGTCCGTGCGGAGGCCGGGAGGCCTGTGCGACCTGCAGCGACGATTCCCTGCCAGCGGCCACCCAGCCCATAGCAGAGCTGGAGAGACTTGTCTGGAGGCCCTTCCTCTCCAAATGCCACTTGCTCCAGAGGGGGATTATTACCCATCCTCAGGGCTGGAGCGGGATTTGGACGGAGCTGCCGGGATTGGCTCTGTCCCCTCTGCCATGCGGCATGGTGTCCCCAGGGAGACACTCCACCCTTCACGTAACCCCCGGTAGAGCCCGTGCTCCGCGCTGGCTCCTTCCGGAGAATGAACGGTGGCAGCCGCCTTGCTAGATAAGAGCCTCTAAGTGGGCTCTCCATCTGGTGAACCGTCGCTTTAGGAAAACCGTAAGGTAGCGCAGTTATTAAAAAGAGRATTTTTACTAATGCACCTACTGTGTCTTCATTATGTCAGTGCACCTCTATAAAGAGATTTGTAGAAGAATCCATCCATTCATTCCCCCACATAATTCCTCAATAGCCCATTTGCTTCAAAGATTTTTATCGACTTTTACTACTGCATGAATCCTTGGATATTTATTTTTTAGGCCCCAGGGGACCCTTTGAAAAAGAAATTCATTTTATGGAGTTTTATGACAAAGGTTTCGCTCTGGATAAAAGCCTCGCATTATTCTCTAACTCCTGTTCTCCTCAAAGGACACACCGTCAGGTTGGCCCTTAAAGCTGGCGTTGGGCATGAGACCCCTGTGAAATTCCAGCTCTCACTAATCCAGCTCCCAATATGGCTACAGATTCACCCTTTGGAGCAGGCAGAGGCATGGCCACGTCGGGAGGGGGTTTGGTCCCTTCCCAGATCTCCGGAGTTTCCCTCAAGGGGAAGTGCTGGGTGTTGGCAGCCCCCTCGGACTCGGGGCTGCGCGTGGGGCCGCTGCTCCAGCCTGGCGCAGGAGGGTGCCCAGGAGAGGCAGTGCCTGGAGCGCTGCAGGCGGCGCCGGCCTCTTTCCCTGGGATTCCTGCAATATGTGAACAGCAGGAGCACGGGAAACTCGCCGCGCTCAGGAAACTCTTTGCACATCAGGACATCTTCTTTATGAAAGGAGCAGAGTCTCTTCTCATTTTCCTTTTCTGAGGACCAGGAATTTCCAAAAGCAGACGAGATGCCACGGGAAATAGGACAGACTGAATGTGGAGCGTGTTACACACATCCATCGCCAAAACAGCCTTTCAAAGCAGCCCAGCCATCCAAATACACCTGGTTTGTGCAGCCTCRCCATGACTGTGACTCCTGTGAGCTGAAGGAGTTGGCTTATCTCATTGCTCAGTAACAACACGAGGCATGTGGGTGCAATCCTGGCCCTGCTGAGACTGCCTGAGCGGAGGTTTCACTGCCCAGAGCTCCAAAGGGTTTCGAAAGAAGAGGATCCACAGAGGTGAGGACAGTCTACAGGCCAACAGGGAGGAATACTGGAAAAATATGGACTAGAGGAGTCACGGCCAGGTCTACCCATGTCCATCACGCAGGTGCAAGAGGGAAAGCCAGCCAATTGCAGTGAAAAATTCGATGTAGCTGAGGGAAGTACTTAAAAGGACTCATTTGCCATGAGATGTCATTGGGATTAGGAGCCAACGAGTCCATGAAAGGACTGGATATTACATGGGCAGCGAGTGTGGCCATCATGACCTTTTATGAGGGATATAAACGTTGTGCGTCAGGAAGTGAGCCAGCTATCAATGGAGAGGAGAGGGAGAGGGAGAGGGAGAGGGAGAGGGAGAGGAAGAGGAAGAGGAAGAGGAAGAGGAAGAGGAAGAGGAAGAGGAAGAGGAGAGGACTGCACTGCTGCGGGTTTCTGCCCATGGATACCGATTGCCGAAAGCACGGCCCGTTTTGCTGCTCATTAGCCCACCAAGTGCCCACCAGAGCAATAATTATCCAGTGATTATCCAACAATTACCTAAGCCAAACTGAGCCGTGTTTTGGTCCCTTGGAGCAACCCGTCCTTCAGGCCTTGCCACCAAGCGTGGCAGGTCCTGCCCGCTGCGGCCGCCATCGGCACCCACCTCACTATGACCACCGGCACCGGAGCGGCTTCTCCAAACCCCCACAGCCCCCACAGCCCTGTCCTGGAAACAGGAGCCAACAGTAACACCCAACAGTCTACAACCGCCCTGGATTATCGTGGGCCTCCCCCCAGCCCTGCACCTTCCATCCCTCCTCTCCTTCCCTCTGAACTTGGGTCTCTTTTTAACCAAAGCAGAAAGTTTCTGTCACCGCTGATCGCGTTAGCCAATATCGGCTGCCTGGAAGGAGAAAAACAAAAGCTGAAACTCACTTCTTTTAATGCAAACAAGCAGGTGCTGGAGAACGTACTCTACTCACGCAGTGATTGAAGCAAGCGGAAGGAGCCGCCTCGTGCCCGCGGGGCGTCTGCCCCGGTGACGGATCGCAGGCGCCCTCCTGTCCGGCCGAGCCCCCAGCGGCGGCCGCGAGCCGGGAGCCTCGGGGAGCCCTGGGGAGAGCTGGAGACCGGGCGGAAGCTCCGGCCGGAGACACGGCCCCATGGAAACCGACACGCGTTTTGCTACGGGCTTCCTGGGTGCTGGCGCAGGCCGCTATGGAGCCCACTGCGAGGCTTCCATATGAGAAAAGACACTTCAGATCCAKGAGGAGGGAAGAAAACACGGATTTACGGCTGAGCCAGGTTTCCAGGCAGGTCCCAGAGCTGTGCGCGCTGATGGATGTAGCACAGCCCAAACCCTCCACAGCTCGAGAGCGCCTCTAATTATGATGAATTTCCCCACTGCTGGAGTTAATGCAGTAGATATTGAAATCATTTGTGTTCGTTTGTAGCAAATAATTAGTTTAAAACGTTATCATTCACTGGGGTTATTTGACTTCTCTATTAATTGCATAAATAATTGTTTAAAAGGCTGCGATTGGGCCAGCACGAGTCATCGATACAGACAYGAGGACACCCCGAAAGACACGAGGCCACCTTGGACAGTGCTGGCCCAGGGGCCTTGATGGGTCCCGTTCCCGCCGCCATCCTGCATCCCGGGGAGGAGTCTCCCTTCCCTCCCAGTGCYGGGAAACCCTCTGCAGCTCCTAAGCCAAGCGGCACTCGTGCTGCACAGAGCGGGACAGGGACCAGGGCACAGGGAGCAGGGCACAGGGAGCGGGGCAGCAAACTCCACCACCGTGAGCCCCCGGTCTCGCTGGATGAATGGGGATGGAGCCGGGAGGTCTGTCACGCATGAGCAGCAAAAGGGCAACGCAGCCGTTTTATTTCCCAGCGAGGTGAGACTGGAGAGCTGCACTCTTGGATTCAGCAGCATTAGTCTTTATTTCAAGGGGAAAATAAATAAATGAACCAGCTTAAAAGCAAGAAGGAGGGAAAAATCTTCAGGACTGATTTTTTTCTTTCTTTTTCCTTTTTTTAATCATTTCTGGGCTCTCCGAGTGCTCCGGCRGCTTCAGCGTGGTTAACAGCGCAGGGAGGCTGTGCCGGCCCCGCGAGCACCGCGCAGGACGTGCCAGCGGAGCCGCCTTGCCCCGAGGAACTGCTCCAGCGGAGCCGGCTCCCAGGGACATCCAAAGGGAAGCGCTCAGCCAGCGAGTATCTCAAAGGAGGTATCCAAGGCTTCCAAGGGGTACCTGGAAAGCTCTCCGGCTGGGTTTGAGTTTCCCCACAAAAATGGCCGTTTCTGGCAGMAGAGCCAGGGCCAGGGGGCCACTGAGGCCTCTTTATGGTGAGAAGCTGAAGCCAGTCCCAGCTCCACATGGGTGCCCGGCCCCGCTCCCGTGGCTCCCCTTCCTGCTCCCGCTCCGCACCGTCACCAGGGCTCCCGGCACGCAGCAACGGCACCAAACGCCCCTCTTGTGCGTGGGAAGCGCAGCCGGCAGCAYGGGAAAACCCTGCGGTGGGTGACGCTCCGGCTGGGAACACTGGGACATGGAACCCCCTGGGGCTTCCGATGGGCACTGTGGCTCTGCAGGGTTTGCAGTGGGCTCTGTGGGGTTGCGAGGGGCTTTGCAGGGTGGCAAGGGGCTTTGCGGGGTTGCAGCAGCTCCTGCTCCTCTGCTGGTGCCTTTGGCTTTGCAGTCCTGTCCTCCTGGTTTCCCTCTGCTGCTGTGCTGTATGTGTAATAAGGTGAACTCAGAATTTCAGCCGCAGGATGGTTTCTACACGTTTTCCCTCTAATGCGATGCTAATGTAATTCAGAATGAATTCCTCATTAAAGTTATTAATGATTAGCAGAGCTGGCAGGCTCAGGGCAGGCACGCATGACTTCAGCTTTTGACACGGCCCCGGGACGGGCAATTTCACGCGCAAGGAACCAGGATGCGAACCTGGCTCTTCCCTCTCCTGGTCCGACTCACTCTACAACCTCGGGAGCGTCGGGGATTTGGGATTTTACTCCTCTCTCCTCGGCCCAGTCTCCTCTGTGAAACAGGGACAAGCGCTTCCCTTCCCACYCCTTCGGCCAGCCCTAGGCCGGGAACAGCCGCAAACGCCACCCCTGGCCCGGCCTTCATGGTCACGAGGGGATTTCCTTGGCTGCAGCGAGGGTCAAATGTCCCAAACTACAGAATTTTCTGCCCCAAACCCGCCCACCCGGTGACTGCAGAGGAATGAGCGTTTTTAACCCAGCCCTCCGTGAGGGCGCTTGTTAAATTTGCTCTTCCTTCCTTAATTACATTAAAGCAATGACCCTTCTATCATCGCTTCACAACGCCATGGCTTAAACCCGCTACGAAGGCAGAGGTGCGGCGGCTCGGACGCTTTAATTAACACGAGTGATCTCACCTCTGCTCRCTGCATCTTTTTACATGTTATTATATCAGGTAGTGGTTAAAYGACTCAGTGGCCTCTGCTCTCATTAAGGTGTCCCGCTTTTCCGACCCAGCGCATTTGGCGGCGCGGTCCTCTCGGGTGACGCGGGCTGAAGCACCTGCGAGGGACTGGGCGAGTCCCTCCGGCACTGCTGGGCCCCGCTACGACGTTCAGCCTGGCCGAGGTTTCTGCTCCCTGAGGAGCAAGAAGGYGCTCCCAGAGCTGGCTGCGGAATCAACTCCCTAATGGCCCAAACTATCGAGGAAGAACGAAAAATAAAAGAACGGCGGAGTTCTAATTCACCTGAAAACGTTCCATGCTCACACAAAAAGAGCGTTCATTAATTTTTAACCTCCTCTTTCTTTTTTGTTTCTTTGCTCGCTAGAAAAAAGGCTTGGAAAGGCGTCGGGGGCTCTTTGCCTCAGGTAACACTGCATAGATGCCCGGGAGGCTTTTTTGGAGCGTTCTACAAATGCTCCCCATGTTTCTTTTATACGAAACTTCATYGAAAATCCATGGAAGGAGAAAAAAAAGAGAAGCCCCCCCCACCTCCCAAACGCTTCGAGGCAGCGCTTCCGTGGGGAGCCCCCCCGGCTGCAGGGAGCCCCGCGGGGCTGTAGCCTCTGCTGTGGGGCTGCTGCTTGCTGGAGGCCTCCGCTCACGGCATCTCCCGTCTGGATTTATCCGCGCTGGAGCAAAATCCTGTGTCCTCCCAGATCCGGGTTTCCCTTCCTCACACGTAGGCCCATGGGTGGACCCGTGAGCTTTCTGCGAGACCCCAGAGAGCCGTTTGGGAGCCCCGCAGAGCTGGGCCTGGCGGGAGGCTCAGGAGCCGGCTGGGCATCACGTCCCGCTGTTACAAAGTGTCCTGGAGAGGACAAGACTCAACGCCAGGACGACTCCAGCTCTTGTCTCCCGGGATTTCCCCTCAGCTCGGCAAGGACCCAAGACGCCACAAAACCCCTCAACGCTGGTCGGAACGCTGGTCGGAACTCTGCTCCTCCTGCCTGCCCCGGCTTGGCGGGCACGGGGCTGGGAGCCAGCCAGGGAGGACCCTGCTCCTCCACCAGCACGGGGACATCTCCACTGCCCATGCCTGGGGAGCCAATGGCCGGGACAGGCAGTGCCCCATTGGCACTCACGGAGAAGCACCAGAAGGCCCCAATTACGCTGAGCTGCCTCACCTGGGAGCCTGCCGGGGCTCGTGCAGCCCCATTTAAACCCAGGTAGGCCCTGTTTTGGATGGCCTCAGGTTCATGTTCTTGTCTCCAGCCTTTGGCTGCCCCTTCTTGCTGGGCCTTGCACCTGCTTTGTTTGCAGTGCTGGGGCTGCCTGTGGGCTCCGTTTGCAGCCCCACGGGACGGTGCCGCCGCTGGGGGTGCTGCTCATGCCGGGGCTCCATCCCAGGCTCGTCCTGMGCTCCGAGGGTGAGTTGTGCCTTGGGCAGCTGTGTTTGTTCACAGGGCAAAGCTTGTTTACTGAGCTGGGGCATGAARGCAGCAAACGGGCTAGCTGATTTATCCTTTTAAGGAACTGTCTTAATTTTGGTCATGGGCTTGACCTCTGTGCCTGTTCTGGACTGGGGCGGCTCGGCTGCTGTGTTTAGTTTCCTATGGGAAAGACGTGACTTCAGCCACATGAACTGCCTGGCCCAGAGTGTCTGTGTCATCCTGCTCCATCTGCTGCTGGTGGCCTGGGGGCACCTCCACAGCTCCCAGGCACCCTGTCTGAGCAGGGGCAAGAAGGGCCCTGTGGACAGGCCACAGCCGGTGGGGATCAGTGGGGCTCCTCCAGGAGTGTGGGCAGGCCCCATGCGGCAGGGCTCAGAGTCGCAGTTAACTGGGTTAATTRCATTCACGTTGCTAGGAACACTGTGAATTATGTTAATAGCGGCATCTGGGGAAATTACATCTTCATTAATTGGCCCTGATTGCTTTTTGGCAGACGCGAGATGTTTTTGACTTTAACATGCAGGACCAAATGCAGAGTCACCAGCACAGGCAGGAAATGCCCAAACACCACACGAGGCCCTCGCCTTGCTGATCAACTCCCCAAAGAGCCAGAGACGCTACGGCCGCGCGCTCACCCTCCTCCCTTCGCTCCTGTGCACGGTTGGGATGGTTGATCCCTACAGCGCGTTGCCTCTTTACTCGTAGAGTTTTCCAGAAGCGTTCTGAAGCTGAAGATGTCAATAGGGTGGTTGGTCAGCACAGAAAAGTAGCTGGGAAGTCTCCTGATGACGCRTGTCGTACCCTAGAGCGGGCCCTATGGCTCTGTGGACCCAGCTCAGGTYGTGAGGTACCTCCTTGCGGACGTAACCTGGTGGCAATGAGGTCTAGTCACACACTTGGAGATAAGCATGAGCTTAAGGCTAGAAGCAAATGAGGATTTAAACTGCATTTTCATGAACTGTCGCCTATTGTTTTTAACAATGGCYGAGATCCTAATCTCTTTGGGTTAAAAAAGCCATAAGCTCTGGGAAAATGTGTTGCCTCTGCCCTGCGGGTTGCGTCCCCTCCCTGGGGAGAAGCGGGCTAAGCTCGCTGAGGCATCGAGCTGCTCGTAAGTCATAGGGCTGTTTGTTTGGGGATGGCAATAAGTTGTATTACGGCCACTGCTCGCTCTGCCTTCTATTTACACAACATCATTTTTCATTTTAATGGYGCTTTTTTCAGGCTGCTTTGTTAGGGCTGCTGCTAATTGGATTGGATTCATGTGCTCTGCCAGGACACAGAACGAGGCCAGTGCTGCTTAAACGAAAATGGTGAATTTTGCTGCCTCGTGTTTTGAATAGACATCCCTAGGCTGGGGGGAGCAGGAGGAGGGGGCACTGTGCTGGCCGAGGGAGCAATTCAGCCRCAAATGTAACCCTCTGTGTTGAGATCCTTCCGGAAAAGGAAGGCTTGTGGTGTTGGGAACCCTCCTAAGAGCCCTCTCAGCATTGGGGCACTGGGGAGACCAGGAGCCCCTGGGTTGCTACTCAGCTTCCCATATGGGCTCTGACAATAGCCCTGCCTGTCCAGACCCACTGGTGCCCCCAGCGGCCCTGGGCTCCCCGTGCCCTGGACACAGGCTCCAGCCAACAGCGTCCCAGGATGACCCGGGTCTTTAGATCCCAGTTATCCTGTTCAAGCAGGGAACACCCTCCAATTAGTTGGACCAACCAATGTCTAGTGGCGCATTCACTTGGAAAGTCTCCAACGTTGCGGCTCTTAGACCTTGTCCTATGGAGGAGAGGAGCCATCCCGCTGCGGGTGCCCCTTGTGCCAGGAGAGCAGAGCCCTCGCCGGGAGCACCCATCAATTTAATGGGTTTAACCGTTTAACACACCCAGCTGTGGGACTGGCCACCCTTGTTCAAGGCAATTAACACGGCGTAAGAATTAATCCTTCCTCTTGAATATGCCTAGGTTTGTTTTGGAGTTAGTCACAAGTTGGACTTTAACTAAATCCCGGCCTATGCCATTGCTCTTCAATGGGATTGCTCTGTGACAAGTAATGCTAGAGCGGGAGTCTTGAAAGATGGAAACAAAATTGGAATATGGGAAATGTCATGAAATAAAAGGYGGCCTCTGCTGCTTCTGTACCACAGGGAGGCTTTTGGTGGGAGACTAAAATTCTGAGAGGCCTCATGCCAGGGCTTACCCTCTTGTGGGGCTGATTTGGGGGCATGTCCTTGCCTAAGATGAGCTGTGCAAGTGCAGACCTSGAGGTGAGGAGCTCCCGGCCTCTTAACCCTGCTGCTAACCTGACTTCAGGCCGTGGGGCTGCCTGGGTGGGTGTGGAGAGGTCACGCGCTGGCCCAGGCCACCGCTTGGGCCTTGGGTTTGAGCACGGCTTGGACCTCCTCACCGAGGCACACGGCGGAGGTCTCTTATTGCCACATGGCCAAAGCAGAGGTGAAGTTGTTGTCACTGCTGTAACTATCCTAAATACCCTCGTGGTACCCCGGGCTGTCCTGGTCGACAGAGGGAGGGAGGGAGATGCTGCTGAACACGTGCAGGGAACGGCCTCCTCTGCCCGGCCGGGCGCCTCGGGGCAGGTCCTCCTGCGTAGAGATCGGAGCTTCTGCTGCGGGTGGCACGTGAAGACACCCACAAGCCTCGTCAAGGGCACACGTTCTAAGCAGAGGGAGAGAACACTCAGCTGGATATCTGGGAGCAAGGATGRGGATAGGTTAAAGTTCCCTTCCCAGAGGGGAGATCAGTTAAGCTAGGGAAGCTTCTTTTGCAGGATGGCAGGCAGCGTTGCCATTCCCTCCTTTTCCGCCTGTGTTCCCCCCTCATCTCGAGATTTCCTTTGGTGCTCAATGTGCTAGAATGAGACCTTTCCCAGCTCTCCTCCAGAGCAAACGCTCCCAGCAGCAGCGCTCCCCGGCAGGCCCAGCCCCTGCGGTTCCCTTGGAGGTAAAAAGAATCACAGCCATAGCACAGAAGTGGGCTGTTGTTCCAGGCTGCTCTTCTCAGACATGCCCATGTATCAAAATTGTGCTGTGTTGTTCTAGGGATCTGCCCCCCAGGAGCCTGGCRAAGCACTAGGTCAGCAGATGCAACTAAAATGTTCTTTAGCTGATTGTTTTTTTAATCCTGTTGGCACAGCAGGACACACAAACATGAAAATGAACTATACCAACAGGCCTGTTGATTAGATTCTGGTATTGTTGCAGTGATGCAGCCCCATTGAGACTGCTTGGCATATTAACACCAGAGCAAAACATGAAAAATGTGGGTCACTGCAGCACCTGAGGTCTCATTGCTTTCCCTGCAGGTTCTTTGTCACTGACAATGATACCGGGGTGTCATCAGGGTTTGAGCCCAGTAAAGTGACGAGAGAAAGACATCTGATAAAACTTGAAACCGCACACATCTGAGCACAGCTTGCTGTGGCCCCCCACTACTAATCTAGAGTTGCTTTTTTCCTCAAAGCAAAAGTCTCCAGCAAATTCATACAACACTTCTCCATACTTACTCATTCCAAGCCAGAGGAGTGAGAGCCAAGTCCTGCAGTTCACATGTGGTAACTGGAGTGACTGCTCCCAAAAGGACTCCTCAGGATGAGGTTTCTATGCTTGCTATATGTGAACCTTCAAACCTTTTCAACTTGACTCTATTCCAAGTATATTTGCATTTTTCAAACAGGAAAAGATTTCTAGTCTGCTCAGCTGCTGTTAACAATATATATTCTTGGAGCATTCTGCATCTTCCCTCAGGAAGATGCTCATGAACCTGCAAGCTATGCAAAAGCACAGGGCACCATGCATTAGTGGGTGCAGTATCACTTGATTGAGGTTAATTTTCTTTGAACTTGCTTACCGGGGTCCTCCCTGTCCCCTTTGCCACTGCTTGTCCTTCTATGTCATGTCACCACATCTCAACACCCCCTCCTGGCTCCATGGCCCAACCAAAGCTGTCTCTGTGCTGCCACACCGCTTTGGTGGTGCAGGAGCCCTGGCAGAGGAGTCACCACTGACTAGCAGAGGCTGTCCCTGGAAGTGCAGCATCCTGGGACACCAAGGGGCTTTTTCAGCTCACTTGAGTGCAGGATTCACTCCTGCCTGCATTTTCTTGGCTCAGAAGTTAAGTTGTACACCCTGAGGCTCATCTCTTCACTGGGATGAATCTTCCCTTTAGGTATAACTATTCTGATGTAAATTGCAATCCTGGTGACAGGGATGAATCAAAACTCTTACTCTGAGATACAGACATGGAGTAAACACATCCAGCCTCAAGTCTGCTTTCCAACCCTGACCACAGCTGTGAAGCATTGGTTGCTGCAGTATCTCCTTGCAATACAGCAGGGCCACACTCATTCCTCATAGTTACTGCTGCTGGTAGCATACCTGGGGACCAAGAACTGGTGTTTGTGCCATGTTAGGCTATTTGAGAGAGGGGGATGCTGACAGCAGCCTTAGAGAGATGTTATGAATTGGTAGCCTCTAATCAAGTAATTGAAAAGATTAATTTTCAGGAAGTTTGTTTGCAAGCAGCTCAATGCACGCTGCTGTGTGACCCCCTGCACAASCTGCTGGTGCCCCAGGGCAGCTGCATGGCCTCCTCCCCTCCTGCTCTGCTCATGTGCTCGTGGCCTGGGGASCCCAGTGCTCTTTGGCTTCCAGCGTGAGTTGCTCCTCTGCCTTGCTCTTCTGAGTTGCTTCCTCTGCCTCTTCTCATATAAAAGTGTCCACAGAATGGCGGATCTTCTAGTGGTGCTCAGCTGTAGCATGTCTTAAAGATCCCATCCACAAAACAATGTGGAATTAACTTATACCTGGATACACGGTTCCGTTTGTCATGGAGTTTCTCATCCTTACAAAGCATTCCTTTTTCTTCCTATCCCTCATGAACAAGCTGCTGTTCTTTCAACACAGCTTCATTCTGCCATTTAACCAGCAAAGATCAGGAATGAGTCTGCATTTCCCACTGTGCTCATAGTTAAAAAATATTTGAAACAAAACAGAATCCTTCAATTCTTACTGACCTTAAAACCCTAGCATGAGGCTACCATTTGATTTCTTTATTTCAGAAATGATACAGCACTTGGCATTAAATTCTTGTTCTCTCCAATAGCAGCTGAGCCACTAAACTGATGACATGTGGATTAACCAAACAGTCCAGCAAATCATTGGTAGAAAGGGCTGTTTGTGAGGCATTTGGACTGCTGTCTGAATCCATTTGATTTGCAGGCGTTTCACAGTCATTACTCGTTACCAATTGCTTCCTGCCACAGTGTAATTTTCCAAAATGTCCTCCTTCATTTCCCTGGATAAGATCTCTATAGTTACTTTCAGCTGCTCTTGCACCCATTGAGCTTGTTTCTTGAGATTGTGGGAAAACTTGAATAAGATGAGGCCCAAAAGGTATTTCCTGAAACTTTTCTGCCTTAACTGTTGAAGAGTCGGCTTCACGGGTTGGTAATTCACAGTCCTCTGGTTCAGGGCCAACTTGCCTTTTCCTTCTCTTGYGTGAGGCACTTGTCACAGTCTCTGCACTGATGCTGCTAGGAGGTACCTGCTCTGACACACTTGCCTTTCGATGCTTGAAATATGCAGACACTGCTCTATTCAGGTACTCAAGATTGATGTCATGGGATGTTGCCTCAACCTAAGAAAACACCCAGAACACATTCAGTTAGAAGGAGCTATGTCTCAACTCAGCACTACATGATTATCCGTTCTGAATTACTCTTTGCCACATGAAGGAAAGAAATTGAATTTTTTTTTAGGAGGTAGAAAGACTTGCAGGGAGTTGAGCAGTAATTCCATCCTACTGCTGCAACGAGAGCAGGAGGGGGCTTACCTCCGTGGGATTCAGCCAGAGATCTGCGCCGCTGGGATTTTCTGCGGATTTTATGGCACACACCAGTGTTCGAGTTATTGCTTCTTCCACACGGGCTTTGTGGTCTGCATCCTRCCTCAAAGAAACAAAGTGTTCAGAGACGGTGGTACCAGCAGAACGCTGGAAGTTCCTGGGGAGAGCTAAATGGATTTATTTGGAAAGGTCTACTATTGTATACAAAGTCAGTGAAAGGTTGTGGGCTTCTGTAGCTCCTTACTCATAAGTATAGCCCCCACATAAATAATAGTCCAGGTTTTGGTGCAACTACTTATCTGAATAAGGATCTGCAAAACTTAGGTTCTGGAGTATATGTAACCTTTTCCTCTAGTAGTGTTCTYTTAATTGAATCTGGTGCTTCAAATGACTATGCAATGTTAGTATTTAATATATGCATTTATATGGCTAGGAGTAGAAGGACTAAGAAAGCACTTAGCAAATTTTATCTATCTATCTATACATATATAAAATGTCTAATTTAAGTACTTAAAATACAAAGGATACTAACAGCAAGTCAGCAAATACCTAGGGGCTGGGGGCACAGAAGTGAGTGTCAGGAAAAGTCAGGAGATGTATTATCAGGTCTTACCACGACACTAAGACACTGATATACTGCTGCAGCCTTAAACATTGGCGGAAAGAAGCAAATGTTTCCTCTAATAAAAGTTCTTCTGCATGACCAAAAATCAGGTCAGCAGCTGTCTCTCTTTTAGGCCTTCACTTCTTGCATCATCCTGTTAGGCAGCTGGGTGGTAGCTAGTTTGGGGCAGCAAAACAAAACTTTATAGGTTTTTTTTTTTCTTTTGCCTTTTGCATTTAACTGAGTTCCTTGTATATGGAAGAAAAGGATATGCGGAGAGGAGGCAATGAGACTCTAAACAAGACATGATTTAGTTATCTCAATGACAGGTGCCTAGGAGTGGACACATAAATCTGGCCTTCTTTAAGTGCTTGGAAGACAGGTTTTGAAAGAAAGACAACTTAGTCAACAAACAGCCCTCAATTGTCTAACTCAGGCTTTGGGGAACATGTCAAGCAAACCATGCATCTTGCCAGCGTCTGTATTGAAGGCAGTAATTCACCCTGGATCTCTGGGCAGAGAGATCCAGGGATCTCTGGGATAGAAGGGGGAAATAGCTCTCAGCATTTTATGACTCTGGGTGTTCTGCCCATTAATGGCCTCACATAACAGGTCCCCAACAGGCGAAAAATTCATCATTTGTGTTGCATTCCTGGGGTTCATCTTGGCCTGCTGTGTAACAGGATCACACTGGCTGTGTGAGTGTTAGGAAGCAAGGAGTACTTGGAAGAGCTTACATCCAGCTGAAAACTTCTGAAGTGCTGCCAAAATAATTAATAATTTTATTAGGACTATCAGTGTTGATATAATTAACATCTGTCAATACAAAAGCAGTTGGTAACAGCTGCAAGTGAGAGAACTGCTTGATTTGGTAATGGAAGTAATCTCATTTCTGATACAATCGCTGTAAGACTTTTTTGCTTTTAAACTGTATAACCCAGCGTTTAACAAATGGTTCCATCACGATATGTAGGGGTCGTATCTGTAAGGAACTTTCACCTGGGTCACAGTGATTACATATTCCCCATTCTAAGGTTTATCTTGAATGCTGTAATGCAATTGATATTTTTACCATAGTTGTTTTTTCATCGTTTTCCTCTCCCTTCTGTTTGGGGCAGCTTCTTTCAGATCATTCATTACTAAAGACATGTTCTCCAAGCCATGTTCTCCTTTTCCCAATGCTATCTACATACAATTATCTGATCCCAACAGGGCCAAACAGGATCTTGGTGATATTAGCAAGACCTATTGGACTGGAAAGGCCACATAGTCACACTTGMCCCCCTTCACCTCCCCAGGAAGAATCACTACAGCCAACACAAAACCCAACGACTTGGCAGTTACCAGCTTAGCACAACCCTGAGTTGCTCCTCCAGAAGGTGACAATCTGAGCTGCAGCTCAGGGTGCAAGTTTATGGTGGTGTGAGGATCAGATTTAAGGCAGGCTTTAACAGCTAGTCTATAATATCCTTGGAGCCTTCCCTGGAATTGTGCATTCCAGGGATTGGTAAAAGCTCAGTGCAGGCTCCAAGTCTTTCATTTCTCATACAGAAGCTTCTTCCAAGAGAGACATCCAAGAACCTCTCTTGACTTTAAAATCTTGGTTTAAGGGATAAGAAATATCTTACATAGCCCGAACAGCAGCTGAAGGGATGAATTCTTCCCCTTGCAGGTTTTTGGCCCAATAACAGTGTAAAAAATACAACAGCATTTCAAAGAGCTCTTTTATAAAGCTAAGATTAACAATTAAAATAATATGCAGGAAAACCTGGGATATTGAGATGATATCCTTGGAATGCCCTCATGCACACAAAGTAATATGAGCAGGAAAAAAGTTAAAACTGTAACAGAAATGAGAATTCAAAAAGGTGGTGTCACCCCATTCCTGTCATATTAACTTGGCTTATTTAAATCCTGACTTAGCATTGCATATAAATGTGTGCTTGAGGTGAAATTGTTTTGTTAAACCCTATTCAACACAATGTCTACTAGTCCATCAGAAGTCAGACATGAAGAGTTTAACACGTATTTAACTGCTCACTGAAATGAGCTAAATTTAATGACTTTTTTAATTAGAAGTACTTTTCTCTCTCTTTCTCTTGCCAGAAACATTGAATCTAATGCCAATGTCAAAGCCCAGCTGTGTTTTAGTGGTGGTCAATAAAGGAGGTTAGCATGCAAGTCTGCAAAGTGCTCCAGGATCCCCGAGGATAAAGGATACCATGCAAATGTAAGCTTAACACCATTGAAACAACCCTGAAGTGGCTTGTGAGGTTATCAGATCGGGGATAGGATTTTGAATGTGCACCTCAGTGGGTTTCCTACTCTTTAATATWCAGAGACATGGAAATGCTACATCACCATGACAAAGGCAAATACCAGTTCAATCCAAGAGTTTATGCTGACAGTGACAGGGTCAATGGATTCCACATAGTGCCACCAGTGCCTTGGAACAAGCAGGACCTGGAATCAAGAGACATTACATAGAATTGAGTATCTGTGCAGCCTCAGTAAGACAGAGATTCACTTGGGCTGATGGGGTGCAGGGGCAGAATGAGGCAGGGACAGAGGTTGGGGGTGAGAGGTGATCTTTGTTTCTCTCTTCTAAAGAGCCTTCTCAAGCCCAAAATGTCCACTCCCTTCTCCAGTCGTATCTAGTATATGAGTACTGGACACATGATCCAGAACTGCTCATTCTAAATCTTCTCATGCAAAGCATGACTAAGCTCATCACACAGGCACAGTCCTGCTGTATGAAGGGATTGTAGCTGGTGTAGCAACACAGCAGGTAAATATTTATGCCTTTAAAAGAAGGTATTCCAGAAATCACAATGATCTAGTTTACATCGGGGCTTTGTAAACTATCAGGATGATAGGTCTGACACAAAAACKATTAACCCATGGCTCTTATGGTCCAAAGACATTAATGTTTTCATGATATAGCACAAACCCTATMTTACTAAACATTAAATTATGCCTTTCTTGATAGCATGGTGTTAAAAGACAGTTCTTGACAGGGAATGAAAATGTTCAGAGATGGGTAAAAATACTCCAGAATGGTGAAAGTAAAAATAGTGACCTGTATCTGAATCACAGCTTTCTTTCCCCTCCTCCTCTCTCCTTGGTAGACACAAATTATTTATAAGAACGACCTGCTAGTGAGATAACCYGATGAATCAGAAAATGTCTGTGCCAGAAATGGTGACTGTGGCCCTAATCCCACAAATGCTTACAGGACACTTGGAGCAGGAGTTGATTTTGGACCTCTGGACAAAAGGCTTTTTGCAGGTTTCAGTTTAAATCAAAGAGGAGAGGGGARAAAAAGCAGCACACCTCTGAAGGTCAGTACAGTATACAAAATAGAGAAGGCAGTAATTGGGAGAGGAAAAAAACTCATCTGCTTGTGGCACAATATAGGCCTGCCATTAAACAAACCAAATCCTTCCTTAATTAGATGTGGTTGCAAACATCAAAAGCAATTAGCCATGTTTGAAACTACTAGCAATGGATCACATTGCTTAATGTGATATCTAGTTATCCAGGATGTTTTTGCAACTTTGAGATGCTCTGTCAAACAAGGCAGGATTTAGCTACAAATCTGAGCATCATCAAGACAGGCTGTTAAAAAAAGTCAGTGAAAAGGCAGAACTGAAAGGCAGAATGATGGAAAACACATGGGTTTGCAGAGACACACACCGGTACAGGGCTCAGGTTTCACCAGTCTCAGTATGTGCAACAGATCATTCTGTGAAGGGCCATTACTTACGAAAAAACACTGACAATTATTTATTCCTCACATCTAAGAGGGCATGAAATCCTACACGGACTGAAGCCAAAACATGGTTTCTAAGCTGAACAAGCTTCAGGGTATCACTTCCATCACAGAAACATACACTTTGTTTAATCAGCACCGTAGCTGCATTGGACTTAATCTGTGAGCAAACGTGCGTGCACATATCACTGACTGAGGAATCAAACGGGTGGGAAAATGAAGGCTCGTGTCTTGCACTGCACTTCTGTTAAAGAGCTGAGTGCTCCCTTACAATGGGAACACTGAAGTCTGGAAAAATTTGCTAAAGAGTAGGGGTAAGCATATTTTCTCATGTAATTACCTGTTTCCAGCCTTTGGGTGCTTGCTTTAAGACTCTCTTGGGAAGAGTGAGTTTGCAATGTGCTGGAGATGCGGATGTCAGTGTTAGGCAATGGGGGTATGGTGAAGAGGGAGCATGTAGCAGGGGAGCAGTAGTATGAGAGAAATCCAGGCAAGTGTGTAAGCGTTTCAGTAAGAGGGGTGATCTGAAAGAAAACCGGAATTCACGACTGGAACCCACAGCTTGTACAAAGCAGAGGCAGGGGTGCTTTGGAAGAAGGCAGTATAATCAGGAGTAAAATGTGTAACCCCCCATCTGGTCTAGTTTCCTTAAATTGAAGAGGAGGAGCTACATTTTTGGAGAGACCGATTTTACTCGAGGTAATAATTGCAGAAGTTGTGTATTTCTGTATCTGGCACTGTTTTTTTTGCAATTTATAGAGGAGCTACAGAACTGTGACTGTAAGAGGCAAAATAGGCACCATAAAAGGGGAAAGCAAGTATCTTTAACAAGCTTATGCTTGTTACAGTAAGGATTTATGGCACAGAAAATTAAAGCTATGAAAAGGCAAAAGAGCTAAAATTCTAAGGAAGATGAAGAAATGGGAAAAGGTACTTAAAAAATACACATGGCAAGGGAGCAGCCCAACTTAGCTGAACACAAAGTAGTCCTGCAAAGAGAAATAGAGTAGAATTCTTCATGGGTCCAGCTTTGCAAGCTGGAAGCAAAAAAATATCTCTCAACAGCACAGTAAAACAAAACAGATTTCCATAAACTTAGGAAAATGGGGTATAAATTTAACCAAACCTTAAACTATATTTCAATAGGAAATGTGGAAGTAAATCACAATGAAATGGAAAAAGAAAAAAACCAGTTGCAAGTAGAGTTTTACAAGGGAAAAGTGAGGGACAAAAACAGGACGGAATGATTAGAAGCTAACAGATAATTCTGTGCTAGCCTGCGTCCTACTCAGGACACTTAGCTGCATGAGTTGGAGGGATCCAAACAGCAACCCATCAATTTTAATGTTTAGGCTAGCTGTGGGCAAATATAGCAGCTGAAGTCAGAGGACAGAAATCCCAGAAAAGATAAAATGAAATTCTAGACAGCAAGAGGAGAAAATGCAAGAGAATAGTTGGGAGAGTAAGCGGAGCAATTCTGAAGACTTGTACAGCACAGAACAAAACAGGTTTCAATTCTCCATGGAAATGATTAACTCGATACAGTGCAAAGGTAGAGCAAAGGTGGAATTCCTTCAAAAAGACAGAGCATATCCTGAAGAAAAATATGTATCCCAAGAAATTTCTGTTCATTAGAAAAAGATGCTTAGGTAACTGCCCAAGAAAAGGAAGGACAAAAGAATGTGAGTGTGATGGGAGGAGAAAGGTGATGATGGGGAAAAATTGCTTGCAACTGTGGCAGTGAAAAAGGAAAATGCACAACTAGCTCTGCTTTTAGTGCTCCCTTCTCAGTGAGCCCTGAGCTGAGGTTTGGAGCAGCATAAGGAGCAATCCCTGGGGTCCCAACACCCGCAACTGAGGATCTGGCTTGGTGGATCCCCAGCTCCTAGGAAGGAGCCTCTCGGCTGGGCTACTGTTTTGCTTATGACCTGGTGTCTTCCCCTGATGACATGCAGAGGCCAGCGTCACTGGGGGCAGAAGTACCCTGAGAAGGTACCCTGAACAAAAGGGAATTAGCTGGATTGTTGGGGAAGCAGGAGAAGCTGAGGGAACAGGTGGGAAAGCAGATTCTGGAACCAGGAGGTTCCACCTTCAGTCCACTTGACCTTTAGGGAAGCGCTTGTGGAGTTTGGTGCACTGCAGACTAAGCTATTTCTTTTAATTTTTAAAATAAGCAGTAATGGTATGAGCTCCACTCCTGCACGTCTTTACCTCTCCTCGGCTGGTGCTGGTAGTTTCGGTAGCTAGAGGATCAGTCAGGTTCTCTGCTGTGTTCATTGGAGCCCTCTCTATGCTCTGGTTCAGGGCCAGCTCGGTAGCTTCACCCACACGAATCCTCTCTTCCTTCCCCACCTGCCCCAGAAGAGCTATCAGCTGAAGAGCTACACACACTGGCACCAAGAAGTCAGAATTCTCCTTTAACTAACTAGATCCTTCTTCATATCACTGATATTTCTCTTGATTATTGAGCCTGTCTCTGTTGTGCTGTTCCCCACTTCGAGGCCAAGTTAAAATGTTTACCCCCTGCTATCCCTAAAGAGGTTGCCCACAGGTAACGCCCTGCTGACCCCATGAACACTTTTGCTTGCTCAGGACTGGATTAGAAGTCAGATCTGCTTAGGCTGCTCTGAGCTCTGGCTCAGATGCTGAGCAGCATCCTATAGGATACTTCCTGCAGTAAGAGCACAAAAAGCAGAAACCTCGCTGCTGTACACAGGAACTCAGTGATAGCTGCAGTTGTGGATACATAGTGATCTCTTTCTTCAGATGTTTTGAAGGAAGGGAAGCAAAATCAAGTGAAGACAAGTTCTGAGGAGGAGAAGATCCCAGTGAAAGGCAGAGGCAAGTAACCAAAACCATTGGTAACTTTTCTGATTATTCTTCCCATATCCTGATAATGCTTTTTGAGGATAAAAGACAGCGTCTTTCTCACACCTGATGGGCCTCTGAGTACTCTGCTGGATCAGGGAAGCTCTTCCTCTCATCTTGTCTGTCTGTAGTCACCTTGCAGCTCCTCTGGCACACAAGATCATGAAGCAGCAGGGCCCTGATGTCCCCTCCTGTCTGGGTGCTGAGGGAGAGGTGCATTTCTAAGCTCAAGGGTGAGCTTAGGCTACAAGGTGCCTCTGCACTAGGAGGGCAGATAGGTGGACTTCTCATGTGCCTTCAGACCAGTTGAGATGCACTTTTTACATTTTTTCAATCATTGTCTAGTGACATGAAGATGGATTAAGAGAACTATGGACTGAGAATAGTTATATTAGTGAGCAGGAAGGAAGCAAGAAGCAGGTGAAAGATGGGACTGAGGAGAAAATGATCGATGATTTTAAATTTATACAGCATCTCAGTTTTTCACAGTCTTTTCAGGTGGGATTCATCTCATCTATTTTTAATAATCAAAAAGTTAGGCATTGACTTGCACAGGCTTCTTTTTCAGCCTGTGAAAAAGATGGGACAAGATGGGATGAATGTTTCTGCAGGACTCTAACTGTGTAAGGCTGGCAGGATGAATTGCCCCATAGAGGTGCCAGGTTCCTCCCACTGATGACAGACAGGACATCTGTCCTGGAAAGGCTTTAAGGTAAGGGTGATGGATCCTACCCATTCTGAGCACCTGCCCTAGAGACATGAGGAAAGCTAAAAGTGGAATATATTAAAAGGGACCTAATTTTTCCTCTTTACAGACTTTTAAGTAGCATTTTATATTTGTGAAAACAATCAAGGTATTACTAGAAAAATGACTAATCTATGAACAAAGCGAACAAAATCCTAATGCTTTGGGTGAACACTCACTAGTTTGGTACATACAAATTCACCAACAGTCATCTTCCTTCCCCACACTTAGCACTCAGCCTCAACACCATCACAGGTGACCATGTCCAGATGTTTATAAGGAGTCTCTACATTTGTTTGAAAAAAAATGAACTTGCAACTTGGTGAATTTAGTGATGAACAGCTGCAAGTTCTGGACTACTTAGCTGCCTATTTAAATAAGTTAAATATGTAAATGTTATCAAAATTTGCATCCAGAATAGATCACTAGTGTGTAACAAAAAGCTTCATTAAGACCTCTGTGGAACCCTGCAGCCACTGGTCAAATAAAGCACGTGAAAACTTATAAACACCTGGAGATGTCAGCCTACTATTTAAATTGATACCAAAGATTCACCTCTGAAGAATACAGTGGAAGGGCATGAAGGAAGCACTCAAAGTATGCATTATGCATTGGTGCAATATTGCACAGAAGAATTATGCTTTAAGGCCTTAAGTGGTTGTAGAAAATGGTTTGTAGCCAACACAATGAGGCACAGTGACCAGAAGGTGGCATTAGACACATAAAGTTTTTGATATTCTAAGCTGCACTCACCCAACATGCAGTTCCTCTCCTGAATACCTAAGAATACCTTTGTCCTTATTTTAAAGCCTGGTATTGTTACAGCATATAATCCAAAACATTCTGCTCCTTCTCTGGGAAGGAGTGGAGATGCTGTAATTTACTGCAGACCAAAGCTGGCTGCAAATCCTGAAGTAATTCTATTCTATGTGAAAGGCAAAACCGAGCTTGTATCAAAACTGTTATTTAGGGATCCTCTCTCTTGTTAACAGAGAAATTCTTAGATATTCCTTTTGCTCTCCATCAAACAGCAGCATTCCACTGCCAGCTGCTCCATAAGCTTCTGGATGAGAAGCTACAAAGTACTGCTCAAAATGTACTGGTAAAATGGATGAAGGCAATACCTCACTGCTCCATCTTTAGCTACATTACTTTCCCCCCAGAAATCCAAACAGTATCTCCTTCATGATAATAGAGAGAACCTGTATTATTGAGCTGTCTCAAGGTCTTTGTTCCTAGCAAGATTAATTTGTAATTCCTGTAAGCCTAATTAAAATTAAGATCATATTAAAGTTTCAATATCATACTTGATCACTCCAATGCATATTATAAATTGAAATAGTGTTGGGGCTCATAGATAATGCAGTGCTGAATGGACGTGGCATTTTTATCAATAGTAAAAATTTGTTCTTTGTGCTTTAAATTATTAAACACTCACCTTACAAAATGCAGATGGCTGAATTAATCATTTTGCTTTAAGATTATGACTTAAAGTTAATATATTGCAAACAATACTTGATCACAGATTCCCTTCCATTTGCAATGGAGCAAGCAGAACACACAGTTCCCAGGTGACAGATGACATCATCTTGTTGGAAACTGATCCAAATCCAGGTTACAGGGCTGCTTCCCACTCTGTCTCCACCAAATAAGATGGATTAGCAAAATCTATACTCCAACTGTTGAAGGCAGCTAGGTATGTCACATAGGAGTTTGTGGACACTCATACAAGTCACTAAGGTGGCAGCTCAGAAGAATATCTGGCAGGAGAATGGTGAAAAGGTGCTAGAAGTGGCAACCACATTGTCTTACACCATTGCAGCAATGGTAAAAGATTACTAGAGTGGTTTATCAGGGCATGTATGGCTGAGTGAATGGAAGAGGGTAAATCAGACTCTAAATACAGACGATGCTGATTAAAGARAAGGACATCACTAATGGCAGCAGACCCAGAATTAACGGTTCTGATTTCTGTCTCCATTCTGCTGCTGACTGCCTGTGTGACTCGAGCCAGTCACTTTTAACTGGACTTTCTCAGGAAAAGAGCATTAATAGTATCCTTATATCCTTGTAAAGTTGCATGAAACCTCTGGATGGTGTGTGCTTTAATGAAAGCATCATCACTATAAATATTCAGCTATTAAAGCAACAAGTTGGGCCAGTGTTCCCTGGTGAAGGTTATCCCTCACTATCAAAATATAAATGAGTTCCTTTGCTGGCTCTACGTGCTCGTTAATCAAATATATTTTATGCAAAATACAGGTTTCAGATTAGACAGGTTAGAGTACTGCTCAAGAAAGTTTCAGTCTTTTAAAGCAGATGGCATTGGGAGTGACTGTAATAATTGGTATGGAATTGGGGGGCTACTGCATTAACTCTCCATATGTTTGCAGTTTTTAATGTAAAAGGCTAGTAAAATAATAACCAAGTTATTAAAAAAGTTTGTGTATCCACTGTACTGTAACTGTAGACTGTAACACTGTAGACTGTATAACTGTAGACTGAGAGAAATATAGTCCATTTGTTATGATTTCCTAATCCTAAGCAATATAAATCACTTACCAGAAAGCTTTAAAGTAACATAAAGCATTATATGTGAACGGTACCTGTCCTGGACTGAGCGTAACCACATGGGCTGTTGCATTCTTAAACTCAGGAAAGTTTTTCAGATCAGGATTGGCAACATTGACTTTGCTGAATATGCTGGATTCCTCATAAGGGATCCTAGTGGGATACAGGAAACTGGTGTCACCAGGTGGGAAGAGGTGCCATCTTTTCCTGAAAACAGAAGGAAGATAAAAATGTATTCAGTGCATGTCAGTTACAGCTCAGAACTGAAAGCAACAGCAAGTTTTTCAATTAAACATAAATCTGCCTCACTGTGTGAATCTCCTACGCAGTGAGAACACAGACAGTACTTACAGGCTGTCTCCAAAAAAAAAAGTGTTTTAAAAATATTCCACTTTTTAATTTCATATTAAATATTCCATTTTTAATTTTTAACTGAAAAAAATAGAGCTTCTCACCAATTATTTTTAAAAGGCAGATTAATTTTTTTAAAAGCTCTTCCATCTGGTTCTTCCTTTCTCCCTTTTGCAGAGCAATGTGTAGCATTTGCAGATGCTCAAGAGACTCATTAAAAACCTGACACTTGTCCTACAAACCAAGGAAAACAGTTTCATTAGGGACACCACACTATTGTGCACTTATTGAATAAATAAGTGCAGGATCCATATTTGGAAAGGAGGCACTCTTTTTTTGTGTGTGGTTTTGATAGTAATAGTAAAGGAGTATGAACTTGATCTTTTGTTTCCTATCACCACATGCATTACTCATATTCTTCTACTAGCCACAGAACTCTCATTCTTAGCAAAACTCACGTTGAGGCTTCCATGATGCAGTTACGACAACTGCATAAAATCAGAGATGCTTAGACATAATTATTCCAAGGAAACCTCATTTTTGTAGGTTGGTCAGCACCCCCTGCTGAAACTGTGGCTTGTGTGAGTAGTTGGCATTGAAAAGGCAATGACCACTGTGTCAGGCTGTTTTCCTGTGTGACCAAAGGACCAGGTCTACACACCCCAGTGCAGGGCAAAGTGGAAAGGAAGGATGGACCGTGTCTTCCTTCCAATCAAATATTTCTACTTTCTTTATACAGGTTAGTGCAACAGGGATCCATGCACTGAGCAATGGGAAGCTAAAGGCAGGACTYTGCAGCATGTTGAGGTAGCTTAAGAAACCTCTTTGCTTCAGACTCTGGCTAAGTCTTTTCTTTTCCTCCTGTCTTTGCTTTTTTTCTGCTGCTTCTGGTTGTCAGTTCTAGGTCAGATTTGAAGATGAGAGAAAGGCAGCCACATGGCATTGGAACCGAAGAGGCAGGAATAACAGGATAGGCAGAACTGCAGAAGTCGGTACAGATGACAGTGCCACAGACTGCTGACATTTCCTGATAATTACCAAAGTTTTTACTGGCTGAAAACTCAATAAATAGTTGGCCTGAAATTCAAGCTCTATTGCAATTTTAATATTTGCTCTCAAACCAGATCCTCAGGAGAATGACTAGGTTAGCAGGCACGTGGGTTAATCCTGTAGGCTCATGACAAAGCAATACCCTGAAGCAAAAAAAAATATTAAGAAGCCTGAGGGATGCAAGGAGGAAATTCAAGATAGCAACTAAGGGCTAAGGAGTGGGCCCTGACTTTCCTGCAAAGGCAAATCTATTTAAGTTCAGCGTAAGCTTATTTTCTGTTACAAAGCTGGTCTTGTTTGTGAGTCTCAAAAGGCTCTGCAGCAGCACAGGATTCACAAGCTTGTATAAGTTTGGGCTCTATTTATAGGTTTTGATCTAAAGAGGGAAACAACTTTGTCTTTCAGGCCATGAAAAGACTTTCAGCTCCTTTCTCTGAGAAGAACCAGGATTTGGGGGTCTCAGAGGTGTGGGAGTGCTTTGAAAAGGCAGGCAAAATTGCTGCATGATTGCGGCTCAAGTTCAGCACCTGAAGCTAGAGATCAAAAAGCAGGGTAGGTGCAGGTCTGCTGGATTACTGGTCTTAGCACACCCAGTATTTAGGTAGATCCTTGTAAGATACTTAGGGACATAAGCTTCACGTTTTGTAGTTAGATGTTTGGTTCCTAAATACTTTTAAGTAATGCTTATGCGATCTGAGGTCTATGGGACTGGCGGCAGCAATAGATATGATGCTGAGTTGGGCTTCCAGACTGTCTCTGCTGCCCTTTCCACCTGAGAAACTCAAGGCTGTTTATAAAAATGAATGGAAACCCACATGAGAGCTAAACAGAATCACCCTTCTTACAGATAAGATGATGAAAAATTCATTTGCCTGAGGCCTTAAAGCCAGTCTGCTGCAGAGCCCAGCATGGAAGCCAGGCTCGCCTGACTCCCAGTCCTGCACCTTAATCACATGGTGGCAACTTTTTTTTTTTCTTTTTTAAATCATACTAGAGTGACTAAGCACATTAAAATCCCACTGGCAAATTATTCTTTTCCTTATAAACTATCAAACCTAAGAAAAATACGTGGTACTTCCTTTGTTATGCTAACACTAATAGAATCAATTTAAAAAATGAGGCAAGTAGAGAATGCAAGGAGAAAAAAAAGAAGAAAAGAAACAGTTTGCAATCAGGCAGAAAGAAATACCAACAAAGATACATGCTCGAAAAATGGGTTTGGAGCCTCAGGTGTCCATTTTAACTTTGCTCACAGTTGTCTGCTCCCATCTGATGTTCCCCTTACAAATTAATTCTAGCAGGCTATTAGAAGCTCTTGTGCAGAGAATACTGTAAAGCTGGAAGTGGTTCATTTCTGTCTCGTTTCTGGGTTTTTTTAACTCTTTATATTCTAATTCCAACTTTCCAAATTCATAACCACTAGGAAGGTTAGACTATATATTATTTGGCATACAGAATGCACAGATTAGGAATAATACTCTTCCTCAAATAGAAGAAAATAATATTATATGGGTGTAATAAAATTATGCCCAAATAAAACTCTAATTTTCCAAATTTTTACTTCCTATAGAATCATCCTGATATTCCTCAGTCATTGACAGCTAGGCAAATTAAAATAATCAGAAGCTGGAACTGCTATTTGGGAATGCAGATCTAACGCTTTTTCTAGCACTGTAGAGCTTTCCTCTGTATCACACAGGTATTTGTTACCTTCCCTGTACTTGTAACACTAAATTGCAGCCATAAGAGTCCAAGTGGCAGGGGGTGTTTGCTCCTTGGGAACCAATCCATAGTGTGCTCTCTCTTCCACTTCTTCCAGGAAAACCAAAGTCAGACCAGTTTATATCCTACAGCAAAGAAAAGGTTATTTACATAAGCAGCCAAACTGTTTCACACCTTCCTACCAGTTCTCTAGCTCTCTTGTGTCCTCCTTCCATCTCTCCAGCTGCTCTTTTCTTCAGCAGTTATTCCTRCAGGGGGATTTCTGTTTCCCTTCCTGCAAACTTTCCCTCTCTAGCAGGACTTCTGCTTTCCCAGCCTGACTGCGCAGTCCCAGATCTGTTTCCAGTTCCCACCCCAGGCTCCTGTCACTCAAKTTACTTTGCCTGTGCTGCCAAGGGTTGCCCAAACACTGTAGCCCAACAGGGCTGCTTTGCCTCCTTTTTAAACCCTCTTTTTCTCTACTCTTAGCCATTTATGCAGGCTCAGAACTGCTCTGATATAAGGCTTTTTAAAGAAAAGAGACAGGAAGAAGGAAATGAAAAATCCCCACTCCCCCTTTCCAACCACTTTCACAGCCCWCGTGGCAGAGTTGCTCTGTCTTATTCCTCCTGAAAGCCCCATCTCAGCTTCCTCCATGTATCCTGGAGACACAGACTTTAGCCCATTTTAGCCCATTCAGCGTCATGTTGGTTTTTGTAAGCCCCATGTTGCATAAAGGACACATTCTGTTCCTGCCTTTGCTGCTGTGGAGGTAGTGAACTTAAAAGCAACTTGGTGGCCCGGGGGCACAGCACAGCACAGCCTGTGTGCACATCTATTATGATTCCAATCCTGGAGCTTTCCAGTACGTTGATGCTCCCAAAAGGAATCCCCTGGGGTCATGAGCGGGCATGAGAGACAGGGAGGTATTGCTGGGGTAACCCAGCAGCTCAGCCAGCTTTTGCACACTGGCTCTGCGTAGCTTGGATAARGTTTTCCCACCTTTCTATACCTGCAACCTGCACTGCCTGCTCCATGTGTGGTGGAAATAATTTCAAAGGCACCAGCCTGGGCAACTGGGGCCCTCTGAGTGAAGCTGCAGTCTGAGCCTAAGGAAGCTGAGATTCAGTTCCTGGCTTATTGGTGGTTTTAGGCAAATCACTTCACCTCTGAGCTTCATTTTTTCCACCTTGAAAAGGCAGATACTGATATTTGTTCCATTTCAGTAAAGCACTCTCGAGGTCATTCACACCACTGAACTGGGGGAACCTAATTTAAACTTGGCTCCTGTCAAAGCCTTGCTCTATCAGAACAGCCTCTCTCCTTCCACTATCTAAAAAAGTCTATTCTCCAACTTAAGTATCTAAGTTAGCTGCTTGCAGACTCCTGGGTGACTCTCCCTCTTCAAGATCTACAKTTAGACATTATTATCAGAATGACTTCACCATGCCTCAGTATTAAACAACCCTACAAAATGAGTGATAGCCTTTCCCAAAATTAGGCATTGCTAAAGATTTTAAATTTCAGAGTTATTGATTTTAAAAGTATCATTTGAAAAAAAATGCAGAAGTCTAATATAAACATTTGTCAAAAGCAGCAAGAAATCAAAAAGTTGCTCCTATAGATTTCCGCAGCCATAAAATTTAAAATCCAATACAACTATTTCAGTGATGAAGTTAAGTGTAATATCACCTCTACACTTTAATCTCACACCTAAATAGCTTTTGTATTTTGTTACAATTTAAGTGGAAAGAAAGCACACGTAATCAATATGAGATTTAAAAGAACTTTTTGAAAATGCTGCAGCTGTAGTAAATAGAGGAAGCGATTATGGGTAAAATAGTTTTTAACCAATGATCTGAAAAGAAGCTGGTAGGATTACTGAAATCTTGTTACAGTGGGCTTTCTTTGTACAATAAAAACCCCATAGCAAGAAGAAATGCACTAAAAGGTGTTCCAACCATAACAGATGGCACATTACTTGTGAATTATATTTATTTCATTTGCTACTTATAATGAAGTTAATCTCTAGCCATATGTCACTTTAAAAGGTCTCATTTCTATTTAAACTTCATGCATATATCTTRTTTCTGATTTATATCTCAAATTCTGTAATGAAATATCAACTGAACAAAAAATGTAAGATACTAAGATACTGCTCGTAGATTAGAATAATGGAATCATTACCTTAGCCCACACAACTGTAAATGATAAACAGTGCAATCTAAATTTCAAACAACTTCTAAATGGCCCTATTAATCACTACAAATAACAGTTAGTTGGCCTTCTTTTCCCCTTCAAGTCACCTTAGGTAAATCTAWGTAAAATCTACAATGAGGAAAAAAAAAATAAAAGGGGGTTACCATCAAATTTAGACAATAAAGGAGAGTTTCTGCATAAATTCTTTTGGCTGATCTAAATTGCGTAGCTGTGTTTCCTAATCCATACGAGTCTGGAGCTGCGGCATTTCACTCCCCTGCCTGTGAAACTGGCAGATGACATACACCATATTTGCTTGCATAACACTATTGATTTTTTCCTTCCTAGATTTTGCTTTAAAAAAATCCATGGCATAACCATTATGCATGTCTATTCTAAAATTACAGCGCAATCTGTTGCTTGTTATAGGTCAGGGGATGAGGTTGTAGCATAGTTCTTGAACACAAACACAATTCGTACAGCCTCAATTTTGTACTTCAATAGGTGTAAGGGGGAAAAAAAAAAGAGATGAAGGAAAATTGTTATTTCCTTCAAGTATGCTTTTATTGACCGGATGAAGCAGCAGGCTATTCAGGTCTTTTGTGCTGCTATTATCCTCACCGTCTTACACCATAAAGCAAGGGAAAACACTGTGTTTTGAGGCAGGAAAAAAGCAACCCAAGGCAGGACTGCAGATCGAGCAAGTCATTCAAAGAGTTGGGGGATTTGCTGGAGCTCTGAACTTAGCTGAAAGAACATAACCTGGTACCGGCTGTGCAGCCTAAGCTATGGGAGCCTAGTCAAGTGTTCAGTGTCCTGCAGAAGGGAGGGGTAAGAAAAGGTATGACGGTCTCTGTGCCCAAACCTTGCTCTCTAACCCACAGGAAAAGAAACCRAAAAAGGAGACAGTCTGAAAAACATTAAGCACTGAGAAAATRTTGATCTTACTAGTATAAAATAATAAAATACACAAGGAGCAGGGAAAATGCTTTCCGTGGAAAAAAATTAATTCAAAGGAGCTTATCTGTTCATCCTCCCTGCTATCCTCATGATACAGTATTTGCAGAGAATTCTGATTTCATCYTCACATTTGAAAATGTGGAAATGAGTAAGGTTTCCTTTACTATCCCTTCTTCACATCTTAATATTAAATACACTCTTTGTTTAGCTGACCTTAATTTTTCCCTTTACAGTTTGCAAGGAGAAGCAGCAGGGATGTAGATGAACAAACACACTGAAATAGTAGTTAGCCTTGGAAGAAATAAAAGAAAAACACACACATACATGCACAAACAATCAAAAATGCCACAGCTGTGAAACCCAGTATGGGTATTTRGAAACTTCCATAGGTTAGGTACTTCCATAGGTTACTTCATAGGTTATACTGCCTCCACGAACAATCATAGTATAATGATCCAGCAGATTCAGAATCTTTTCTTGTCACAAACCATTATTCTAAACTTTTTTAAGACATTCAGTTGCTGAGGTCATACGTAAGACTGGTGTTCCCTGACTCTCCTCCCAAAGGCCTCCCTCCAGGCACGAGATAGTGGACAAAACGGGGAAGAAGTACTGCTTATTTAAATAATTAGTTCAGGGTTTTTTTGTGCTATTGTTTTTAGGCATGTAAGGAGACCCAGAAGTTTAGATGGCTGCTACTTGGTACTAACTCTCTACTAGACTGAAAGGTAAGAGCTTTTGTTTCTTTTTTTATTATATTTTTTAATAAATGAGGATTGAAGTAGAGATTTTAAAAGCTATGATTTGTAGTGATTAAATTGGAAAGGGATAATATTAATGGTTTACCTGTAAARCTTCTTCCTTGTCTTCAAATAACTTGGCAATGTATTTGTAGTCAGCATAAGCCCAATATTTGGAGTATTCATAACAACTGAAMGGTCCAGACATGCAGGAAGACTGTCCACAACTCCAAGCCAAAAACTCTTGAAGTGTAGCCTCCACGTAGCTGCACTTCGTTTCAAATTGAGGAACTGGAGCAACATAGGRAAAGGCAAATGTTACACTAGCACCGAACATGACCAATAAAAATAATACATAGTTTCTCTCTTAGGTTAAATGCAGCATGAAATCTGAAGTGGAACTTAGACAGCTCATCTCTGGTCTATTATATRGTTTTCATCACCAGTTCATAATTACTGTCTGAGATTATTGCTTTTTCATTASGATTTAAGTGAATGACTGTTACCTTGAATTTCCTGTGAGCTAAGAGTACACAAATAGTTACAGTTGCTTACATGCAAACCCTAAAGCACAGTAACTCATTCACATATACAAGTTCCCTAAACAACTTAGGCTTTGTTTAGTCTTGCTTCTTAAATGTGAGCTGCAAGTGTGCACACAAGTATTTGTCTATCCTTCCTCCATGGATTAGTGTAGATGGACATGAAGCTTTCCTGTTCCCACTGAAAACAGTACATTGGCAYTGAAGTAAATAAAAACTAAATTTAGGAAGCAAAATATGGAGTCACACTCATGTCAATGATCCATCCAAGAGCTGTGCTCCTGTTTTTCAGGACAGCGTGGTGTTCYCTGCCAGCTACAGAAGTGTTTACCAGCAGCACTTTGCTTCTGTCGTGCTTTGCTCAGGCTGACCGGTGTAGCCTTTCAGCTCAAGGTCAGGGCACTCAGGAGGCCTACAGGATAATCCACAACACAACATATATTTTTTTTTCCACTTATCACAGATCTTCATTTCCTATAATGGCTAATTTTCTGGTCTTCAAAGAGGTGTATCTAGTGTTTTTTTAAAAACAAAAGCAAAACCAAAACCATATTACTCATTGTTCTACAACCATTACCAGTGGAAAAATTCCTGCAGCCTATATGAATGACTGTGACCGAGCTGTAATTTAACCTTGTGTAACTTGCACAGAGCTGTTCAAATTGGGATCCTTTTACTACTCCAGAGTAGCTCTTCCTTCTTTATGCCCTGATTTTGTTATTATAGTAATTCCCATACAGTTTCATATATTTTCTTTCTTATTCCCTTAGGGTGGGAGAAGGGTTTTTAAAAGCCTTTATCACTAGCATTTTGTCATTTCCCACTGTAGCAGCCTAGGTAGCAGTTTTTCTTTCCCTTATAGTCAAGTCCATTAAAAATGTCAGATAAGCCCCAGCATGCGGTCATATCTAATCTGTCTCTTGCAGAGCAGGACTCCCTAACTATGAACTACGTATAAGAAATACAAACTACTTGTAATAACCACAAGATGCATGTATCTGATTCCCTCTCTATGCTGGAGCTCAACGTGCTACCCTGATATTCAGTCATTAATGTAGTGCACATCATCCTACTAAACRAAGGACTGATAGAAAAAATTGATAAAAAATATAAGGACTACTGAAGGTTGCTCAATATGTGAATTTGATGAGAACAAAGAGTGCTCAAGACATTACACATTTTCCAAAATAACTCTGGAGCAAGTATTTTAAAGGCAAGAATATGCTTCCTAGCTCACAGTGTGTTTCATTCTGAGCATTACTTCAAAAATTCCAGCTAGGAAAGGCAAGACTATCTTCTCAGGTGTAACTACCACAGGATGGGGTTCTTGGTTTAAGTTATGTCTCCTTCAGTACCAAATGCAGTGTTAGTGAACAATATATGGAATTAAAAATGGTCTTTGGACAATCTAGAAGAATGGACTTAGAGTGTAACTAGGGTGAAAATGTCAAGAGGTAACTGAAGGCAAGAACATTAACCACTTTTAGTACTGAATGATTAAAAGCTAAGATATTTTAAAATTAATATTTTGTAGATTAAGCCATGTACGTCTAAAGTAAGCTACCAATGCTGTCTGATGACATGGGGTCTGGAAGCTTTCCCTCTCCCACCCAGTGCCTCAAACTGAAAGCTGAGGGGTGGAGGAATTATTTAGTCTTAGAAAAATATCCTAAAGCTCTAGTAAGAATGAAAGTGATTTGTCTCCTGTATTTCTTTAGATGTAAGCTTAAAAAAAAATAAATGACCATCCACAGCTGTTGAGGAATTAAAAATTATTTAAATAATCCAATCAAGCAATAACCCTTTAACTTTATATTGGAGCACCGGCACACTCACAAACCAAACCCAAACTGAATAAGCACATCCAGCTTCAGTTTCTAACTCAGTTCTCAGCTTTATATAACATTTCTTCAGTCAGTATTTATACTATATTCTCAAACATTATATTCAACAACTGAATGGTCATCCTCACTAGCCCTCTAAATCCAAACYTCAGAGGCGTGAATTCTTCACTTTCTTTAGAGGTAAAATATGTCACTTGGTGCCTCTTGGGCAGTTGTACAAGATGCAGTCTATTTTTTTTCCAACTGTGTATCTGACAGGATCAGCTTGAYATGGCATCTGTATAAAAAAATTTCCCCCAGAACTCAAGACTGATAACTGACCAGCATGACAACCTCTTGCCCTCTCCAACTTCTTTACAGAAAAGTCACTGTTTATTCATTTTATTCATTCATTTGCACAACCAGAGAAAATAGTCACAATGAAAAAAGTCTGTACGAACTTTCTTTGTGAATCTTYGAGTGCTCCAAATAGCCATGTCATTGGATAGATAGGCAGGATATTGCTGCACTTTCTCTACCACAAACTTAACTTCAGGTGCTGACACCCTCTGTTTAGCCCACCTCAGAAAAATCTTTCAGTCTGGACAGCAGGTATTTCCTAGATAAGGAATAACTATATAAGTAGACATTTCCTGATTAAGAGCACCTTCACTGTTCTTCTAATGAACACAGGTCCTTTCTCTGGATGTTATCTTACCTCTGTCAGTGTTTATTCTTCCGATTTTTCCCCAATAGGCACATTCTGTTTAGCTTGTGTAGTCAGACATAGTATTATCAAAAATAACATCTCAAGTGCATAGAAATMATTCACACAAATAAAACAGGTAGCTCCCTTGCTTTCCATGTTTTGGCTGCCAATGTTCCTTGCAGATTGGTATGTCTCAGGAAGGTCCAAACTAACAGGAGCAAATACAAAACCTAACCACCTTCCACAGAGGATCCCTTGTTTCTTTTTTCTTTTTTTTTGTATTAGGGAATCCTTAGTTTAGGGACCATTCCCATAGACTGCAGGTGTGGCTATCAAGCAAGATGAGATGCTGTTATAGTAACAGGTCTTGAAATATTTAGGGCTCCTGAAACRAAACAAGTGGCTTTAAGTGGCTTAAATTGTTTCAGAAACTTTGAAGCACACAAGAAAATATACCTACAAGCAAGAGAACAGTTTCTCTCTTGCAAATGTTTCTGATTCAATGTCAGGTGTGTTTTCCGTCTAGTCTTAAGGCAATTAATCTGTTGTAAAAATTGGAGGAATATTTAGAGAGGTTACTTTCTCTAACGACATCATGATCTGTATTGTGTCTGGGAAAGTTAGTGTGTTTGGGTGAAAGTTAGTGTTATTGGATAACATTGGTAAGGAAGAGATGACCTCATGGAAGAAACACGCTGTTAAGCACGCAGCAGTGAGGTCAACCATCTTCCAAATGACAGTGGCATATGAAATGTTATTGCATTATTTCAGACTCTTCGATGGCTTGGCTAATGGCTTCACTAATATATCCTCACAATACCAAATTTTATAGCAGCCCAAGTCTCGTTCAGCTACAATACGATCCCTGAAGGCCCTACCCATCTTCCTAAAGACATTTCTAGCTTCCATTAGCATATAATGGTGGTTCCTGGAGACAAACTGATTGCTGCCTGGGGACTGATGCCTTTAGGAAAGCATCAAAATATAGATAGACGCAACTTCCAGATACAAATTCCAATTTAAACCCATTTCTTATTCCTAAAAGTTATTGTTAAACAGTGATTTATATACTTAGTTGGTAGCATTAATCCATCCCTTATCTACATCACACCTCATCAATCCCAGCACAAGCGTTCCCAGTAGGAACATCCACTCACAAAATGGTCTACTAATTAATGGAGACTGAGATTCAAACTATCCTTTCAACTCTACTAGCAAACCTTGCATAGAGATTAATATATGCTGGTAAAATGCTTTGAAAACCAAAAATGCCAACCAATCCCTAACAATTTTTCTGTTTAATCATTTCTCTCAAAAAAACTGAATGTGAACTAATATGATACTGCAAAGAAAGCTGACAACACGATGTAACCCTGCTTCTTCCATAGGAATGGGCTGAGCCTCATCTGGAGTCCTTAATGCACACATTATGTTCCAAGAAAAAAAGGGATACATCTGAAGAAGGTTAAAAGAGTACAGAAAACATAGCTAGCCAGGTCTAGATAAACAYGACTTACATGGAACATTTCTTTTGTTTTTAAATGGATTTTGCCTTGGTAGGGGTGGGGTGGGGGAAAACAGAAGGAAGATAAAATATTTTAGGCAAAATGGGGAAGGCACATGGCAAACTACATATTGGTATGCCATTGGGAGGGCGAGACATGAACGAAATGATGAATAACTTCTCAAGTGGCCAGCAGATTGTTGTCTTGGAGCATGTTGTTTCTGTCTCTTAATCACGTAATTTTTAAAGCACTCTGGATTGTGGATGAGGAGCTCAGCTCACATGAACATCTGAGTCACATAAAAGATGGGGACCAACCACACACTCTACAAACTAAAGGAAACTGAGCCTCTTGACTGATTGATAGAATGCAATGTTATCCTGACTTCCTACTAGGAATACACCCACAAGAAAGAGAAAGGCAAAATACACTGATGGCCAAAAACAACATCCTAAAAAATCAACCTGTGGTGAAAAGTGATGCATTAAAGAGTGATCAGTGATATAAAGCAGAGGCAGAGGACTGCAGAACCTAAAAAAGAGATGGGAAATGTAACACTAGTCCAACTCAATCTCACCTAAATCCAGCGTCTTCAGGCCTATCCGAAACTGTATTTTCTTTCCATCCAGCACTGCAGAAAGGTATTTCGTATTCCACTGCAGGGCTGGCCAGTCGTCAACCATGTTACAGAATACTGCAGGTTGCTGTAGAGACATCACTATTTCCTTGGCTTTCTCAGGAGTAAATGGTTTGATATCTGCACCTAKGTAAAGAAACAAACAGCAATAGATAGATAATTAATGTTAGATGAAGAGTTTTGCCATCTCCCACAGCATGAAAAACATTAATATCTAAAATTGCTTTTACTTATGGTTAATTTTTTATGTGTCACGTGTACTATTTGTTTAGTCAAGCAGCTATTGCAAATATAGAAAGAAAATTCCTCCACTAAATTAAAATGTAAAGCTGTGTATTAGCACAAAGTAAAAAGAAGTAATCATATGCTTAGAATTTCTTCTAGTAGCTTAGGCAAGAAACCACTGTAGTATGGTTAAGAATTAGCTTAACAATAAAAAAGATCTTACAGTTAATACCCAGTTAAGAGCATATAAAATTTATGAGTAACAGTCCTTTTGTATAGTATTCTTTCCAAGATATGCAGAGAGTTGTCAAAGATGGCAAAAAGCGTTCCTATGCTTTTGAATTTAACCAAAGAACTGCAGGGAGACCAAAAGCAGCAGATACGTTTAAAGAAGTGTTTTAAAATTCTTTTCACCTACAGAATTTTAGAAAAAGAAATTGTGCCAATCCAAGAACAATGCTAATCCAGATGTCGATTTAGTCCTTTGTTGTTCAGAGATTTGTATGTCCCACTGAAGCTGTCAAGCTGGAATGCTGGCAGCCTTAAATATACTCAGCACTTTTGCAACAACTTTTCTTTAGGGACATACTGAGAGGTAAAAACTTGTTTTAAAGAAGTAACATAACAGCTTCACAGAGCTGAAGCAATAGGCTCCAAATCATTAAAAATACATTCATTATTCTAACCTCTATGAAAGTTAACTCATCCAGAATTTGTATCCATATAATGCTATAATATAGCTAATAAATCTGTTTGGTTCTCATAACCCCTAGCAACTCATTTAAAACAAACCAAACTGACTCAATTTATGGATTATGTTCTATMATTTGCAGTGGGTTAAACAAATACACAACGAGCAAATTCCTTTTCCTGATGGGTATTAATTTTGCCTCTTGCTCCTCCAGTGTGTGGATGGGGCTACAGGCAGTGGAGAATCAGCAAGACCTGCTTGAGATGGGTGTTTAATACRGTCAGTGTAACCCTGGTCCAGCCTCTCACTGACTTCAGGAGAGAATTGAGTTCTTTTCTCCTTTCACTCTTGATAATTCCAGCTTAGAGCTTTAAAAATAAAGGCCTTGTCTATTTTATATTAAGACACATAACATTTAAAAATGGTTCTCATTTCTTGACAGGGATGACAAGAGGGAGTTTGAGCTTTGGGCTGTTTTTTGACATTTCCTTGCGAAAGGAGAGCAACACTTGACAGGATGGTGTTGCTGTGACACAGGGATGGCCATGACACTTGGCCCGCCGTCTTGCGCTCCAGCATATTGCATAACCAGGGCATAAGGTGGCCTCATGGGGACCATATGTCTTACCATATGGTCTTGACTATCCCAGGAAGAAGACTCCCTGGGTTTCCAAGGAAAAGGTTAGTGTATCTACACGGAACAAGCTCAGACAGAGCAGAAAGTCCATGGGCAAGCACAACTGCAGGTGCAGCTACAGGAAAGCACGATAATAAGTTAAAGCTCAGCATCTTTGTTTTTCTTTTTCCTTTTGCAGTGATGTTGTTCAAAGGCTGGAGTCAAGTCTCAGTCYGGATCTGAGCACCCTCAGAGAGATGTATAAAAATCCTTCTACCTTGGACCACTGCAACTATAATATGGTGCAGAAGAGGCTTTCACAATGGGGGAGCTGGYTGGCCTCACACATCTTTCAGATTTCCCACCTTGGTAAATATAAGTTACTCCTAGTKAGGCTAAGTTTATCACCATATGGCTGTCCTTTTGACTGATCTATTGTTTTTGCTTTAAGACTAACACATTTAACAATTTTCAAGGATACGAGTCTAAAGAAATGCAGGGAATTGGTRGCACTTGGGGAGAAACATTTTGAAAAGCCAACTTTTATTGCAAAATATTTAGATTAATTGTGTAACTTTAGTCAACAGTTGGGATCTGCTACAAAAGCAGGAACTTTAGGGTGAAGCACCGACTCGCTGCAACCAACTGTTGATTCTGTGTGGCTTTCTAGCATGATTTCCACACGTATACTGTGCTTCTGAAAGGTGTGGTTTTAACCACACTGAACATCGCTTGAGGAGCTCAGAGCTCAGGCTGCAGTGGGTGTTTGTAGCAATGCCAAAACCCAGCCCGTACTCAGACTACGCAGCCTTTCCTCTTCTGAACAGTAGCTGCAGTTTTTTTTTCAGGTACCACACTTAAGTGTGAAATTTAGAAGCAGTGAAAAATGTCAAACGATTCATCTAAGCAAGATGCTARTCTTTCCCACCTTCAAACAGTATTAGAATTATTGTTTAATCAGTATATATCCTTTCCTGATACATATAAAACAATCACATAAAAATGCACAAAATATAATCAGAAGTGAATTTTGCTTTGTTTGAAACATTCTAGAAAATATAAAGTAATAGATAAGTGAACATTTAAATTCTTTTTCTTTTTTTTTTGAAAATACAAAAGTGGAATTCAGGAGGTTTTGTGCAAATAATCTTTTAAGTGTCTTGATTCAGAGTTTTATGCATCCCTTGGAGAGAACAGTAAAACATAATTTACAGTTAAACATAATTTCTTCTCCATAATATCTGTCATACGTATCTAAACGCTTGCAAGAGAAAAGGCACACAATAAAAAGAAAATATCAAACACACCATCAAATAGACACTATGATAAACATGCAGAACTTTGAGCATGGCCAATATAGATTTCTGATGGCACTATATACCATAGGAGTCATAAAAWTCAAAGATGTATAGATATTTCTTGAAAGGGATTTCAACAAAAACAAACAAAAAAACCCCCCCAAACCCAACTAATTTAAACTAATAATCTTTTCCTCAATTATTGTTATTGCAGTTTAACAAATACYTCATAAGCTGGCTTCTTGTTTCTCAGTGTTTTCCAACATGAAATTGAAGGTAATTGATTCCTATGCAAAATCTGGGATTATACAGCATAGGCAAGGCATACAGGTGGGACACCGACACATGTAAATAAAATGTGTAACAAGGAAACAAAATGTCCATGGTACCTTTTGGGCATTAGAGAACAAATTCCTAGGGGAAACTGGGCAAAAAAAAGAGAGGATGGAGACACATATTCCATTCAAAAAGAAAAAACTCTATTGGCGTTTTCATTTTCTTGCTTGTACTCTCATCCAAAGTGGGGGAAAATACTGTTATTTGGTTTTGCATCAGGCTTAACAAATGATGTACCTACACAAAATGATGTGCCTACTACAAAAAGCAATGGGAATAATCTGTCCTATGTTTTGAGACAAATACAAGGCAGGAATAGAATCCAAACAGAATCCAAATACTTTAAAAAATGAACAAAGTTTTAAATAAAGGTTTGTTACCATGATAACTGCCTAAAAATGGAGATGTTCTTCAGAAAGGTAACACCTTGTGATTACACTGCATCTTACAGTGATCTTACAATTAGAACGCTTAAGCGGCCCAATCATCTTTACATGAGACTGTCAAATACAAAGCTCATCCAGAACTCAGTGCTGAGAGCAGGTAAAAGAAGAGTAACACATTTGCTAAGCACCTTCTAGTTGACTTTGTACTTCCAAGAGAAATAAATAATTTTATGTTTCTGATTAAGAATTTTTCTGAATAGCTGAGTGGGCCTTGGCAATAAAGAACACAGCAGGCAGTCRGAATAAGAGCGGACTTGATCAAAGTTGTTCAGAAGTTAAATGCACTATCATTATAACTTAAACATGTAATTCATTTAAAATAATTTAGCAAATTAGAAGAGTTCATTAGTGAGTAGCAGTGTTATCTAGTTTCTGCCAAAATATCCTGCTGCTTAAATATGAGAGTTAATTGAGAGGCATTAAAATTATTTTCTAAAAGAAATACAAGGAAATCCTGATAATATATTTGGTATAACCATCATCAAAATTGCTTTATTCCTAACTCTGCAATGTTTCATCCTCCCCATTTCTTTAAGTTAAAAGAGAGATTTTGTGTTTTTAATATATTAGTACAGAGCAACCAAGTCACTCACAGGAAGATCAACTCATTTTGAATATCCAACAACTGAGTGTGGGAAAACGCAGAGTGGGGTGGAGGAAATTCCCCAAAGCAAAAGTGACTAGGGTGGGAGGTCAGACTTAATTATTTTTCAGTACATTAACTCTGCAAATTAAAAAAGCAAATTTAAATAATCTGCATGTGATTACAGTGTTCATGCACTGTAATTAGTCTACTCTGGGCAGAGTGTATCTAAAAATATCCATGAAGTTTTCAGGATATACTGCAGGAACATCCAAGCACTACTTCTTGACCGGTTATTGTTACTACTATTTTTGACTCTGAGTACATCTATACTGCAGATGCAGCTTAGCCTAGAGGCATCTGAACTATATTTACATGGATACTCTGACTACTCAAGAGTAGTTACTTTTTGCACAGAGCCTCTCCAGAYGAATTGCTCATATATTTCTGCACGGTACATAAGGTACTGCAYRCTGAGGAGTCCTTGTAGCAGACAAATGCTACCTTGCCATTCTGGGACCAGAAAAGGAAGTTATATTTGCACTCGCCTTCCAGCCTTGCTGCAACAGAGCTGAGCATCTTGCATCACAGTTTTTCTTACAGTAAGTTGGAGCGATTCAAGAGAAGAAGTAAGATCAGAGCTTGGGCTTTGCCCTCAAACCTCAAATTGTCCTCGAAAAAAAAAAAAAAAAAAAAAAAGGAAATAGCTAAATAGCCAAGAAGTCAGAAACAGATGACACTGCAAGGGATTTCCAATTCCCTGCTCTAAATGACAGCAAACAATCCCACGTAAATGTATCAAATTCCTTTGTAGATCCCCTAATGCCTCCTGTCAAAAAGTAAGTCCAGAGCTCACAGGCAGCTCTGCCCACTGTGACCTCTTCTCCTGCCACGCTGTATGGCACTACTAAAATCTGTGTTATATCTGGTTCAACTCGTTAAACAGACATTCAGGGATGTCCTTCGGTCTCCTCTAGCAGACAACATTCTTTCCTTTCCTTTGCTGTCCTTCTGCCACTTGAAATCCCTGCAACACTGGCAAATCAGAATATGCACAARTGAGTTGTGACATTAAACATGCTCGCTTATAGGTAAGCTTCCAATGAACTCTGTGCACCTCTTGTTTATTCACAAAATTGCTGAAATTGTTTTCTTTTGATGGAAAAGGGCATGGTCTTTGACTAAATGCTTCCTTTGAGATATAAAAGATTATACTCTACAAGGCAGTCAGTGATCTTTCCAGGCTAGCCTGCTACAAAGCCACTTTCTGGTTCACGTGGCATGCACATTACACAGAGGAATTTCCTCTGCTGCTGAGGAAATGTAGTAGCAAAGACCGTCCTCCTCAGTCCTTCACCAAAACTCATGCGTAGTCATAYGCCTCACAACCTGCTTACCAGATGGGAACTATAATACAAATTTGAATATTAAAAAAAACTATGACTGAAAGCATGGAAACTGGGACATCAGGAAATKAATATCTCTGTTTTTAAGAAAAAAAATTTGAACGTGTTTTAAATAAAGTCCATTTTTATTCTATTCTTCTTTATACTCTGCTAGCAACAAACATGAGTGCACTACTCTTAAACTGATTAATGCACTGTACAAAAATCCCTAGTAAATACTGTAGCCATCTAGCACTTTGCTATTGTCCTACACTATAAACACAATTGACAAGAACTTCCAAGTGACAAAAAAATCGAAATCTTCTAAAAAAACTCACTCAGTTTTTCCATAAGCATATTGCAGTTAATAGTCAATAATACAACTGAGTCTGTTTAAATTTGATCCAGAAGGAGGTTATAATGGAACTCTACATGACTTTGTTCATTTCTATGAAATATAGAATACACACTATCGTTAATGACAAAGTCCTTTAGAGACGTAATTGCCAGGATGAAATGATCCTTTAAATAAGTAAGTATTCATGAATGACATAAATTATTAATTTGAAAGAAGTTGGAAAGACTCTTGATGTGAAGCTCAGAAAAAAACAGGTTTCCAAAAAGCGTAATAAATAATGTAAACAATCAGGAAATGAGGTTCTGTGATTGCCAATATTACTATAGGAATATTAAGCAAAAAAAAAAAAAAACTTTTTAGCTGAAAAGGCACAACCATGTTATGCAGTTGCTTATCTTTCACAACTTTATAATATAAGCTACAGTTAGTGGTGTCAACATATCCTTATTATCTTCCCTCTTGAGATTTTCTTTTCTATTTTTGAAATAACCACCACTTATAAAAGTGCTTTATCTCGAAACACCAACAGCTAAATATCACYTTCAGCAGAAAGATCAAGGACTTTTTAGGTCCAAATCTCCACTCAGATGTGCAGGGAACTCCAACTGGCTGCACTTGCATTTCTGAAACTTGAAGATGACCTTTAATTTTCGAGGCAACCATGACAGTGCTGCTGATCTGAAATCTGGAAGTTTCCAGTGATATCCAAAATATTCCAAAACTCAGTATTTATCAATAATAGCGTACCTGGAAAAGTCCTTTCACTAAATGAGTTTTGATATTTTCAGTTTCCTCTCAAACACTGATGTTGTTGTGTCAACCACTGACTAATCCAAAGTTAGTGCTAAGAAGCAATGAACATCTTTTATTTCCCCAGTCCTTAAATGCACATTTWACAGACATGTTGTAATAAGGAATGTAAGATAATTCTCAAATATTAGGAATACAATGAATCAGGTTGATTTTGCACTTCTCATGTCTACCCTTGGCAGGGTAAACAACCAACTCCTTGTCAGACAGGAAGATACAAGTGGAAGCAAGAGAGTACAGCCTTGTATCCAATGCAATGCAATAACTTCTCAGATTCTCAGTTCTACTATCAATGATCGGTGTGTTTTAGCCATCTAGGCTTTCTAGGAGCCTCACGTTATAACAAAACAGTCAAAACTCTCAGTTTATCTCAGTAAACAAGGCTAAAAACAGGACAGACTAGGCGATAACACATAAATGGACCAGCCAGGCCTGCCTCAGGGCTGGGAGCAGCAGCTGGCAGCACTTAACAGCTTCAACCATATAATTTTTATCCATCAGCACTCATCTATCAGAGCTTGAGGCTACCCCTTCTCTTTGCATGAGGTCCAGATGCTCTTGGGCTGGACCAATGTGCAAGGATACAGAGATTTCATGGTTGTGACAGGTAACTGGAAGGCCATGTCACAGTTATGGATCTAGGTGTCTTCAGACCAGGCAAGCCCTGTTGTGGGCATCCAGGTTCGGCGCCAGGAATCAAAATAACCTTTCTACTTGCTTGAATACATATGCACTTCATCTGATAATATCCAAATCTCTTTAGCTTCATCATAGTGAAGTCAAAGCAAGAAAAGATTTCCCCACCCCAAATATTACAAATGTCAGTAATGAGGAAAGTAAAAATGTCACCACACGGAGAAAATAATGAAATTAGCATACTTAGAAAAGTATTATACCCTTGAGTGAAATAATGCAATCAGCTAGCTGCGAGATAAAGCTAATTTGGTTTCCAACAGTTTATCAACAATGCACTGCTCCTTTACGTTAACAAATCTAAATGGTGCCATATCCTGCAAACAAGACTCATTCACACAGAATATCGCGCTGYGCTAATTAAATAGCTGGAACAGAAAAGGTCAGGCCACCACTGAAAGATCCGCACATGGGTTGTGAAGCAGTGAAAGAAAATGGAGTGATTTAAAGCCATGCGATAAAAATCAAATTATTTAAATGATGATTAACTCCATAGTAAATAAACCCTAGAGTCTACTCTAACACTTCCTTTCTTTTCCATTTGTTTTTGTTTCTCACGGAATTCTTTCTTGCTGACCCACACAAGAGTCAAAATAGCTTTAGAGCTGTCATACGGTGAGGTAATGTGGGTAAATCATCTGTGAGGTATTCTGCTTATATTAAAGGYTCCATTTTAATATGTAGGTATTAAGAGGTGGTGGATTCCTATTGAACACCACAGGGAAAAAAACCCTGCCCAATTTATGTATTGTTTTTATGCTACTGGAATTATGAAAAAACACCCAGATCGTGGCTGTTAATTGAAAAAGGTTCCAAAAAAGTGTATTTCCACTTTGTTTGCTTTTGCAGATGACAGCCGGGAGAGGACGAGGCCTGGCGAAGCACCCGCGGGGACGGCGGGGCTGGAAACGCGCAACGTAACGACACGAACGCGAATCTGGACCCAGTTGAGGGGAGGGGGTTCCGAAGGAGCCCGAGCGGCCCCCAACCCTTCCGGAGCCGCTCCGGGCCGGGCACGGAGGGAGCGGGCCGGGCGGGCAGGCCCCGACCCGGCTCTCCCGCCCGCGCCGCGGCCCGCGGCGGACATGGCGGCGCGGGCACCTACCCGTGGCGGGCGCGCGGCGG